>JAKUCM010005151.1:0-27220 GCA_023374145.1 Lepidium sativum
CAAACACCATGTCTTGTTCCAACATGTCTCCAATAACCTTCGGATCCACCATTGTTAGCCTAACCATTTCAAGATCGGCCCAAAGAGATCGGTACTTGCCAAACTACTTGATGAATTTCATGTCATCTTGTTTGAGCTCACTTAGCCCCTTCTTGACTTCATATACCCACCTTTTTGAGTGTATCCCAAAGTTGTCTGCCACTTTCACAATATGCGTAAGTTTCATGGATATGGGTCAATGGAGCCTTGTAAGAGGATAACAACCACTTGGTCTTCTTGGTACCATTTATCTTCATCTGCCGCCATAGGTTCCATTACCTTGTTCTTATCTCCATTTTTGACTTTTCCGGTAAAGTGGACCGACCTAATTGGAGCTCCCACATCAACATGACTCCAAACTCCTTGGCCGCTTAAGACATATTTTACTGTCCTTGACCATAATACATAGTTCACACCTTTCAGTATGACATGAACACCAAAAATTTTGGAACTTTCCATTGTAGATAATAATTTTGAAAAAAATAAGTGTTTTAGCGGAATTAGTATGATCTCAAGAGCTTATTGCTCTGATACCATGTTAATTTTCAAGAGAATTAAGAGAGTAAGAGTGAGAGAATAGATTAGAGGAAGAGTAGAATAATGAACCGAGAATGAGGAAGAAGAAACTCTTTTCTTTCTTATTTATTTACATATGTTATACACACATATATATAGTCTTTACATTACTAGGGTTTTGACTAATAGAGACAATTCACTACACAACAAATATATCTATAAGATGAAAGAATGGAAGAGTCTTCCATCAATCCCAAGGTGGGACGCATCCCGAGGAGTGTCTTCCCTTTTCATGTTATTTGTAGGGTGCACAAGCCTCCAACGGCTTTCTTTTATCCACCGTTCAGCCCCAGCGGTTCCTTTATGTCCAAAGATAACTTAGTTACTCTTGTATCTTCCTAACTATCCTTGAGTGTCTTTGGTTACCTTAGTTCCCGTGTTTCCTCTTTTCGTATTGGTCAAGTTAATAAGTATAGGACTAGACAGTGTTCATGACTATGAGTGTATGTCTACTGATTCTAGTGATTGGCTTGTGCGTAAGATTGTTATGTGGCTTGATTAAAATGTAAGATTAAATGGGTAATTAAGATTCTTATTGTGGGATTTCCCAAATTATTGTTTGTATTTGTAGTCGAGTGTGTGGTAACTCTCATGGTTTGATCAGGAAGTACGGTTTGAACTGTTGTAGATATTACTTTTGCGGCAAAGCCAAGGAGATTGGATTCATTAAGGTAAATTTTCAGTCTCTGTGACTTGTGTGCTTTAGTATCATTCTTTTATGCATAACTATTCTGATATTATTTTCTTTTTTGTACAGATTTGCATTCAAGAGTAGGAAAATAATGACAACCATCCCTGATACTGATGTAAGTATCTTTCATTCTCACTCATATTTTAATGCATGCTCTCAATTCAAGCATATTGAAATTTTGTTTACAATATTAAAATCTTATATGGAGTGACGAAACAAACACGGTTCTATCTTTAACTACAAATTGAAGAGAGATCGAAACGGAATGTAAATACTATAACAACCCAGTTCTATGAGAGGTACGGGGAAATATATGCATGGAAAAATTTGGGTCCAAATTTACTAGTTGCAAGAATTAGTACGATAATGTGAAGAAACTACCTCATAACAAAACAGGTCTTGGTTATGATTCAAATGGTTTCATAGAAATGAGTGATAATTGGTGGGAGAGCGTTATAAGGTATTTGGTTTCTTTCTTTTATTAGTGAAGATTGTCATCAAGATTCTTATACGACTTTTAGTCGACTCAGAATATCCCACTACGACTATTTACCTAGGACCTCATCGTAGAACTTGATACCACCTTGATTTGTTTTCTAAGGAAGGACCACCTACAAACACTAGAGAATTGTTTAACCGCAAGCATTCTGGATTGCGTTCTGTGATTGAATGAACATATGGAGTATGAAAAGCCAAATGGATGATTCTAGACAACAAACATCCTAAGTATATGTTGAGAAAACGGGTGAAGATTGTGACAGCAACTATGGCACTCAACAATTTTATACGAGATTCACATCATGAGGATCATGATTTTGTACAATGGGAAGCGGTGGAGGAGTATGAGCATCATGGTGATCAAGTGGTAGATAATGATGGTCATATTCCATATATCCTGGTTGGTGATCCATATTCCATATTCCATATTAGTATTGTCTATCAATTGCTCTTTATATTATTATGTATTAAAATGAGATTTATCTTTTCTTTTATGTCCAAAAATATTTGCTAGTAATGTGATTCTAAATGTTTTTTGTTTGTTTTAATTTGTTTCTAAAACTTTAATGTTATTGAAATATTTTTATATTTTTATGCATTATTTTCTACATATTAAAATGTTACTAATTTTTTAAAATTTTATAATATAATTATTTACTAAAATTTAATTATGTAATTAATATATAATTTTATAAGTTATTTTTAAAATAATTTTGATACTTATGTAGTTGTAAATAAAATTTAGATCATAAAAAAGATAATTTAACACAAACATGTCTTTTTAGTCATTTTCTTACATATAACATCCAACTAATTTATACAAATGTACAAAGAAAAATAACTTCATATAAACGCATCATGCAAATGTTGTTTTCGGATGAGGAAAAGAACATCATCCGGAAACATCATCCACACGCATCATCCAAACTGATCATCCGGATGTAGCTTTGGATGAGGAAAAGAACAGGGTCATAGTCATTGAACCTCCCATCTCTTAGTACACTTTTGCAATTCGTATTGCATTTTGATTTGTCAAAGGATTGATGTTTGTGAAAGTTCATTTTGTTGTAGAATTTGTGAGACTTTGTATCATTTGAATCCATGATCAATAGTGTGGCCAATTTTGAGATTGGCGTAAGGCTTGGATTAACACATTATTCTCGATTTATATCTCAGCCTCTTCAATCCTTGAATCCATTAAACACTGAACCGTCCATATAAGTCCTGGAAACTCAAGGTGAGTTTTAGATGGTGATCACAAGAAGGTATGTCTTGCATTAAAATATATTTGGCATGAATGGTCTCCAATGATGCACGCACCTCCGTGTAAAGAAGTATCCTTAGTCCACATGACCTTCCAATTGACGATTTTCATATTTTGGCTACATGTTATATGTTCAGGTCTTGATACAATGCTAGTCTGTTGGATCAAACAATTTCGTTGATTTGTATTAACTTTTCTCCAAACCTCAGCATTTTGATAAGCTTTTGATATAACATTTTTGAGATCGTTATCCATGCCTTGTATAACTTTGGTATTGCGTGTTTTCCAAATGGCCCATATAATCCAAGAAAATATGTTCCTTATATCCGTCGATAAATTCTTTGCTTGTTGATTGCCAATAAATGTGAAAATTCAATAATAATGGATCTCGTAGAATAATCATATTATGGTGTAGGTACTCGAGAGAGAGCCCAAATTTGTGGAGCTGGAGAACAATGGAACAACATGTGCAAAATAGTTTCTTTTGAGTTCCACACATGGGGCATTGATTCAGCCTTTCTTGTACTGTTAGAGCTCAAGATAAAGCTCTTCCTACAAAGATTTTAATATTTGGAGGCAAGAGACAATTCCATATTTCCATTTATATATCATTTTCATGTGCTTGCTGTGAAGATTGTCTAGAAACCCTTGTACCAGTTTGCTGATTACCTAACTGGTTCCCATTTCTTACAATATATGCATTTGATGCATTGTAGCTCCAAATCCATTAGTCATATTGTGATGTGCATGGTGAAAATTATAATATTGTGGGAATATCTGTGTGGTAAAAGAGTTCACGTAATTACTGAATTTTCCATTTTGTACCTATTATTAAGTCTCAAACCCATCATAACAGATTACTTTGCTTATTGGTGGTGGACGAGGTTGATGATGAAAAATTCAATTCGTGGACCAAACATAGGTTGATCTCCCATCCCCAATTTGTCGCAATAGTCTTGTAGAAGGTTTCTACCATGTATAATCCTTCTCCATGCAAAAGACGGTCAAATTCTACTTGAGCTTTGTAGAAAATCAAAGTTTCTGAAATATCTAGATTTATAAATCTTTGCTACCAAGGTATTTGGATGCTGCAATAATTTCTAGGCCTTCTTAGCTAAAAGTGTTTGTTTAAATTTTTCAATATCCCTGAAACCTAGACCACCTTCTGTTTTTGATGAAACATTTTTTCTGGAAGACCCAAATATTTTCCATTTTCATGAGTACTATGAATATTTAAGATTTCCTCAATTCCTGCTCTTCGTCTAGCATCGATTTCAGATCCAAAGATATAGAAGATTTTTGAAAGTTAATTCTCTGACCTGAAGCCTCTTTATATGAAAATAAACATGACTTTATTTTATTGGCTTTGTTTGTTGATGCTTTGCATATGAATAGACTATCATTTGCAGCAAATAATTGTTGGATCAAAGGCCCTGACTGGTGAAAGCGTAGTCTAGTAATCTGTTTTTGTTATTCTGCACCACTCATAATGTGTATTAAAACTTCTGTGCAGAGTATAAAAAAAAAGGCGATAATAGGTCTACATGTCTTAGTCCTCTTTGGAAATGAAAAAAACCATGAACCAATCTATTAACAATAACCGAGTATGAGACCGACGAGACACAAAATATAACTAACTTGATCCATTGCTCCGAAAAACCCAAATTTTCCAGTGTGTGGTGAAGAAAACTCCATTCAATAAGGCCGTAAGCTTTTGACATGTCAGTCTTACTTGCCATGTAATTGTTTTGACCTTCTGGATGCGTTTTCAATTGATGCATTACCTCATGAGCCAATAGAATATTGTCTGAATAAGCTGACCTGCCACGAATGCACCTTGTGTTTCTGAGATTAACCTAGGTTGCAGTGGTTGAAGTCTATGAGTAAAGATTTTAAAAATTATTTTGTATAAGATCGAGCATAGACTGGTTGGCCTAATATCTGCCATAATGGTGGGATTAGAGATTTTCGAGATGAGGCAAATATGTGTGTAATTCCATTCGGTTGGAAATTGATCAGTGGAAAAAGCATGATTGATCTTGGGAACGATCATCACTCCAATAATTGTCCAATACTTTTGATAATAAAAAATTCCCATCATGCTAACCGGACTGGGAGCACTATCACCTCGGATACTGAATTCAACTTTATTAATTTTCTTAGTTGTCACATGAGCCAAAAGTGCTTCGTTCATTTCCCTTGAAACTTTTGGTATCATACCTTGTAATGACCGTTCTACATTCCTTAGTTCCGATGTTCGAAAAAGTTCACGAAAATAATCAGCTGCAATAGTTCCTTTAGAGCCTTCCGAGAATTAACTCAAACCATTTGAATCAATGAGACAATAAATCTATTTTGAAGTTGTTGATATTGAACCTTACTGCGGAAATATTTTGTGTTACGATCCCCTTCCTTGAGCCATTTTTCCTTGCTCCAAAATATTTTTTCCTCCCTGTACAAAGTTTCTAATTGACACTTGAGATTCTTCAAGACGAAAACATTAGGTCTTTGTTTTGATACTTCTGCCTCATTTCTATTTTGCACTTGTTCTATCTAAGACAATGTGTTTTGGTTCTTAACCCATTTCCATAAGATATTGCTTTTTGACAGGATAATATACGATCAAACAAGGAGTGGCTAACCCCATGATAGTTTTTATTCCAACCTGCTTGTATAACATCCACAAAATGAGGTTTATATATCCATCTTCTATCAAATACAATCTTTGGAATACTTGAGTTTCTGTTGCGAAAATGTTGAGAATCGGTCGGTGATCCGAACCTATACTTTCCAAATATTTAGTGTTGAGACGTGGAAAGATTGTGAAACATTCATCGTTCCCAAAGCTTCTATCAAGCCGACTTGAATCCAAATGTTATTCCTCATACCCGTCCAAGAGAATGTGTTTCCAGAGCTTGGTGTTTTCCGAAGTCGACAGTCTCTAATCAATAATTTAAAAGGGACAAAAGATGATTCCACTCTCGAAGGCCCACCTAGCTTCTCAGAATTGTTCACGAGCTCATTAAAATCTTCCACTATAAACCAAGAATGATTTCTTTTCATACCAATATTCCTAATTTGATTTCACACTTGATTCTGAGCACTATGGATCAAATTTTTTGATCTAATTGTTAACAACAAACAAAAAAAGTTCTAAGTAGCGCTTGAAAAAAATTATTTAGGTTTTATCGACTTTTAACTGAAATTTAGGTTATGTAGAAAAGAAATCTTAAAATTTTGTCTCAAACTGAATGAATCAAACAAAACAAAAGACTTGAAGGGTTTCTTTAAAACTACTATGACAATCACAGCTACACATTCACTTGATATTCAATAAGAACACATAAGAGATCAAGGAGAATTTTATGAAACTCAAAATCAATCAAGGCCTATCAAAGTAAGAATCCCACTCATGCCTCTCAACATTCCCAACCATATTATATTTCCAAGAAAACTGCTCTGGGAAATCAAAAATCTCCTCTCTACCTTCTTCAATCTTCTTCCTTAATCCTTCAACTCTCTGCAACACTCCTTCGACCGCGACATCGAGTGCATCCTCAAACCTTCCAGTGTCTCGGCTCTTACTCAAAGGGTTAAAATACATTGACCTGGGTATGAGTCTTATCACTTCTTCTCTCATCGCAAAAACTTTGGCCCTCGGGATCCTACTCAAAACTTTCTCAATACTAGCTTTACCTTGTTTCACATCCTTACCAGATATAAAGACAGAGTATGTACCAATATCTTTAGGTAAATGCCAAATGT
Organism: Lepidium sativum; assembly: GCA_023374145.1. NCBI lineage: Eukaryota > Viridiplantae > Streptophyta > Magnoliopsida > Brassicales > Brassicaceae > Lepidium > Lepidium sativum. Next base: position 6,834 of record JAKUCM010005151.1, read on the forward strand.
ATTGAGCGTAAGCTGAACCGGGATAGAAGAAAACCGGTATGCAACCAGCTAAAATTGAGTCGAAAGTGGAGCGGCGCGTGTAGGAGTCACCTGGTGGTTGGAGACAGAAGGTTGAACTCAAGAAGAACTTCATGATCTGGTCAGGTTTGTAACATTTTCGAAAACCAGAAACGCATTCAAGAAGGTTACATTTTCTTCTGGAAACTTTGCAGTGGTCCATGATCTCGGTTCTTATGCTGTCACCGAGATTTGGACGTGAAGCACCAATGAATGAGAATAGGTAAGGACGTTTAATTCTTCTCATTCGCATCTGCCATTGGATGATATAACTTGAAGGGTGGAAATAGGTCGGGTAAGGAACGGCGAATCCATGGTAGTTCCATGGGCTTGATTCAATTAGTAGCATCGTCATGTTTCTTACTTCGGGTAAGATCATTAACCTGGCTAGTATGAGAAAGAAAGAGGAAACAATGAGAACCTTCTCAAATGACAAAACAAAGCAATGTTTTTGACGTACCTGTTTCCCCAATCTGATTCATTCTCAGGTGTACGCATAAAGTTTTAAGTGGTGCGACCAGACACCATGAAATGATCTCGACCGTTCATTCTCTTCTACTCCGGTGTCTCCCTCAGCCACTTCATCAGATCAAGAGCTGCAGCATCTCTCATGAAAGGAAACGGTCCCCACAAAAACCTCATCAAGTCTAAACCAGGATAGTAAGGAACGTATACAGCAGAAGCCAAAGACGAATCTTTGGTCAAGCAATCATACTGCTTCATCCTGTTATGGAATATCTAAAGTATCAAACACTCAAGCAAATCCGTTAAACTTCTTCTTTGTATTAATCAGAAAATAACTCAAAACTAATCAATACACAAACAGTATTCTTTGCTCGCAAGTCTTTACAACTCAAAGACTCACATATTTATAGATTCTCAAAACACATGAAAATCTTATCTCTAATTTTATCTAAATAGATCTTAACTAACTTAAATCTATTTATGATTTTCTTTGGTCTTATCTTAAACTTTAACCAACATGTTAAAGCTTATCTTAGACCATGATCTAATGAAGCTTACTCAACATTCTCCCTTCTAAGCTTCATGTCTTGGTCACAAATGATTTGCACTCCAATGAGATTTCTCATATGCTTGAATTTGATCCTTGCCAATGCTTTTGTAAGAATGTCGGCTAGTTGCCTTTCTCCTGGTACATGTTCGACTCTAATCTGGTCATTGCTTATACATTCTCTAATGAAATGATAGCGTTTGTGGATGTGCTTGCTGCGTCCATGAAACACTGGATTTCTTGTCAACTCCAAAGCTGATTTGTTGTCAATTCTGATCACTGTTTTCTCACTCTCTCTTGTTGTTATGTCACTTAGCAATTCCTGCTGCCATATGGCTTGCTTAGAGGCTTCAGTTGCAGCCATGAACTCTGCCTCACAGGAAGAAAGTGCTACTGTGTTTTGTTTCTGTGAGCACCACGAAACAGGAGCATCCCCGAGATAGAAAATGTGACCAGAAGTACTCTTACCATCATCCAAGTCCACGTTATGGCTGCTATCACTGTACCCAACTAGCTGCCTTGATCCTCCTCTTTTGTACACTAAACTGTAACTCAATGTGCCACTTAAATACATGAGGATCTGTTTTAATGCTTTCCCATGTGATTCTCGAGGTTGATGCATATATCGACTTAGCATTCCTACCGAGAATGCTAGATCAGGCCTTGTATGCAACAGATATATGAGGCAACCAATCTTTCTTCGATATTCTGTTGCATATATCTCAGGATCAGATTCATTGGCCTTACACAATTTGAGTCCAAAGTCCATTGGCACGTGTGTCATGTTGCAGTTTTCAAGTCCAGCTTCTTTGAGTATCTTCTTAGCATAAGCTTCTTGCTTGATCTCTATTCCTTCTTCCTTTTGCTTTACTTCTATTCCGAGATAGAAACTCAACTTTCCCAAATCTGACATCTCAAAGTTTCTTGACATCAAAGCTTTGAAATCGTGGATTATCTTCTGTGTGTTTCCTGTCACAAAAAGATCATCGACATATATTGCAACTATCAAGCAATTCTTACCTTCCTCCTTTCTGTAAACAGAGCTTTCATTCATACATTTCTTGAACGAAAGACTTCTTAAAATTTCGTAAAGTTTAGTATCCCAACAGCGAGGTGCTTCGCGAAGTCCATAGAGTGCTTTCTCGAGTTTGAAAACTTTCTCTTCTTCTCCCTTCTTTTCAAACCCATCAGGCTGTGTCACAAACACTTCTTCTGTCAAAACTCCATGTAGGAAGGCAGTCTTTACGTCTAAATGGTGAATTTCCCATCCATAGTGAGCTGAGAGTGCCATGAGTAAGCGTATTGTCTCTATGCGTGCTACTGGAGCAAAAACTTCATCAAAATCAATACCCGCTTGTTGCGCATAACCCTTTGCAACTAACCTAGCCTTGTGCTTATTAATTGAACCATCAGCATTTCTTTTTAGTTTAAAGATCCACTTTAGACCAATCACTTTACCTCCGTAAGGCTTATCTACCAGTCTCCAAGTTCTGTTTTGTTCAATGGAGTTGATCTCATCAATGCAGGCTTTGTTCCACTCTTCGGACACTTTAGCTTCTTCATAATTTAATGGTTCATCATTAAGAGAAAGCAGCAGTCTTTCACACTCAATACCTGCAAGTAAAACATAGTCACTTAAGTATGATGGTGTGTGTACTTGTCGTTGAGTCCTACGCACTGGCTGTGTTGTTTCCTCTGCGGTGAGTTACTCTGTTTCAGTTCTGATACCTTCTGCAGTACGTTCAGTGCTCTCACGACCATCACACTCGTCATCATCTTCTTGTAGCTCGTTCCATTTGAACTAAAACACTTGAGATCCTGAGCTGACATTCTTATCTTCTCCCTTCCAATTCCAAGCTTGGTTTTCAGCAAATGTAACATCTCGGCTGATTACTATTCTCTTGGTTGTTGGATTCAAAAGTCTGTATGCTTTGGTTCCAGGTTCATTGCCGAGGTGTACTAGAGCTTGTGAGCGATCATCAAGTTTCCTTATCCTTACAGACTCGATCTTGGCATAGGCCACACATCCGAATACTTGGATATGATCAACATTCGGCTTCCTCTTCTTAAGGCTTTCGTAAGGCGTTTGATATCGTAGAGATCTAGTTTTAACTCGCTTTATAAGGTAAGTAGAGTGTCTCACTCCTTCTCCCCACAAATAGTTTGGAACATTCATGGCTTTTAGAATACTGTGAGTCATCTCCATTAACGTTCTGTTTTGACGTTCTACTATGCCATTTTGCTATGGCGAGTATGGAGCAGTCAGTTGTCTTTTAATCCCATTTGTTTCACAATAGTCATGAAACTCCTTTGACAAAAACTCTCCTCCTCTGTCCGTTCTCAGCATCAACATTTTTCCTTCATGCTCTTTCTCAATCATAGCATTGAACCTTTTGAACTTCATGAACGCATCTCCCTTTTCCTTTAGCAACAATGTCCACATATACCTCGTACAATCATCAATCAAAACGAAAATGTACCTGTTTTGAGCTGGTGTTGCTGGTGATATAGGGACACATAGATCAGCATGTACTAATTCAAACTGCTTTGTTGCTCTAAAGTTACTCGTCTTCGGGAATTTGACTCGTGTTTGTTTTTCTACCAGACATGATCTACAAATCTGTTTGTCAGCAGATATCTTAGGTAAACCTTGTACCATCTCTTGTGCTGACATGTCCTTAAGCGTCTTAAAGCTAACATGTCCAAGACAAGCATGCCACTTCCAAGAATCATCACTCAATCTTGAGAGAAAGCTCACTGGTTTTTCAATCTGCAGTTTCACTTTGTATAATCTGTTCGGTGTTCTTCTTACTTTAATGAGTAGTCTTCCATTCTTATCATGTAAAGTAAGAAACTCATCCTTCATAACAACCTCACAACCTTCTTCTGTAGCTTGTCCTAGACTCAAAATACTGCTTGTTAAACTCGGAATGTAATAGATCCCTGACATTATCTTCTGATCCCCGATCTTTGTTTTGAAGATGATCGAACCTTTACCTTCAATCTTAACACTCGAACCATCTCCAAATCTCACCTTGCCTTTAACCTCTGTATTTAGCTCTGAGAAGTACTCCTTTTCTCCAGTCATGTGGTTGCTTGCTCCATTGTCAAGGTACCACTCATTACTCTTATTGTTTCCCTTATTCAACTTCTCTGGAAAAACTTTCTCTTCGTTAAGGAAAATCACTTCATGTATGTATTCTGCTTCATCAGTTTCATCCGTCTCTGAGTCATCGTGGTTTTCTACTTTATTCAGCTCTTCAATTTTCCTTCTTCTTTTTGGACACACCGAGGCAAAATGGCCTCTTCTATCACACCTAAAACACACAATGTTTGATCGATCTTTCTTTTCTCTGTTTTGTGATATCCGAGCCTTTCCCCTTCCATATGTTTGTCCTTTGTTGTTGTGTGTGCTTGAGTAAAGTAGACTATCATGCGGCTCACTTTCTTCGTCATCTTTTATTCTCTCTTCGTACGCTTTAAGTCTTCCTACAATATCTTCGAATCCAGTTCTGTTTAAGTCCAACACTTGTTCCAATGAAGTTGTTAAGTGTATGAACTTGCTTCTTGGTAACGCATTGAGGAACTTCTTAACCAGTTTCGCCTCTTCTATTGTCTGTTCTAAAGCTGCTGAATTCGATACTATCTCTTTCATCCTTCCAGAGAAAGCATCTATGGTTTCAGTTTCCTTCATTCGTAACCTATCAAACTCTGACATAAGAGTTTGAAGCCTCGCTTCTCTAACTCTTTCTGCTCCTAAGTTCAGTGCTTTGATCGAATCCCACAATGCTTTAGGTGAGTCTTGTTCTCCTATCTGCAAGATCAAGTTCTCGGGAATTGACTGGAACAAAAGTGCTTTAGCTAGATAATTTTTCTCATCAATACCGGATCCAATATCAATCGTTTCCCAGACCTTATGCACTTGGAGAACCACCTTCATCTTCATCGCCCATACCATATAATTGGTAGACGATAACATGGGACACAAGACTGATGACGGAACAGAGTCTTTCTTCGAGACTATCACGTTGTCTCTCATTGTTGAAGTATGTCTTTAACTTCTAGATCCTTCAACCTGGTTAGCTCTGATACCAAATAAAGTATCAAACACTCAAGCAAATCCGTTAAACTTCTTCTTTGTATTAATCAGAAAATAACTCAAAACTAATCAATACACAAATCGTATTCTTTGCTCGCAAGTCTTTACAACTCAAAGACTCACATATTTATAGATTCTCAAAACACATGAAAATCTTATCTCTAATCTTATCTAAATAGATCTTAACTAACTTAAATCTATTTATGATTCTCTTTGGTCTTATCTTAAACTTTAACCAACATGTTAAAGCTTATCTTAGACCATGATCTAATGAAGCTTACTCAACAATATCACTTCCAATGTGAATTGGTTTGTACTAAACCAACCAGAAAGTCCTTCCATGTTTGGTAGTTGAGGGCCTAAACCGAAATTCGATGTTAACTCGCACATATCTGTCCACCTGCTTAGTGTCCAGCAATTCTTGAGAAGCTCTTCGTTGAACAAAGGTGGAACTTCGTGCATATACACGTATTTTCCTTTACATGGATCGTTAACTCCCGTTTCTCTTGGCCGTACCGAAAGTTTTTCGATTCTCTTGGGCTGGTTTCCCTTGGAAATTACTCTGTTTCGGGCCTTGGTAATGTTATTATTTCTCTGAGTTTTTGGTTCACTTTCGAGGTCATTATTGGAAAAATCATTCGTCAATTCCTTGCCTTTGTTGCTCTCGAAATCTTCGTCATTATTATCCACTGTCTCTTTCTTTGGTTCTGCGTCGTTCTTAGACTCAAAAATCGTTGGCTCTTTGTCGAATGATTGATGATACTATTAACCATATTGCTCTCATCTTCATCATTATAGCGAACCCTTTTTCGTATCTGCCTGCAATCTACCTGAAGATCTCGACTTTCGTGACTCTCGATGTCCTCTTTTTGCCGTCGTGGACCGATCACTCGAAACTGAATCACCTCTGTTCTTATCATCCTCAACACTTTCTTTCTCGAGTTCTTCAACAAGATCAATCACAGACCTTCTTGTCTTCCAACAGCTGATCATTCGGAGATGAATCGTCGGAAACAGGAAGAGAGCTATTGTCAGCAGAAACCTCGTTGGATTTAACAACAACAGGAGCCTCCTCGGATTTGTACTGTTGTGGCATTTCGTCGACAGGGAGATCCAGAACATTTTCTCGTCGGAAACAATTTATTCTCGTGGTTATGAACGGTTTTCGCAGAGGAATTGAAATGGTAAAGCAAGAAAAGCCAAAGGATGACAGAGGCCATTGCCAGCGTACCAGAACTGGTTTATGTACTTTGAGTTCGACTTCTCAATCGCCATCGTTCCTCCTCTCCTTTGGGGTTTCTCATGCATTAACATCAAATCCTTGCTTGCGTCACAAGGAATCGTGTAAAAAGTATGTTAATTTGTGGGTCTGAGTGATAGATTTAGGGCAAATATGGATGGATCTCATGCAGATTCAGAAAACGAATGGAGGCTGTGAGAGAGATGATGAGATTGGGAGAGTGCTGAAGCGTTCAAAGGTATAGGTTCTGTAAGACCACTTCCAAGAACCCCTAAGGGTTTTTAATAAAAATTATGGTTTTGTAATAGTTAAGAACCTTACTATGAGTTTTAATTTTTTTCTTCCCTCCAATAGTAGAACCCCATTAGGGGTTTCTTATATAAAAAAAAATGATTGGCATTAATTTTAATGCTGAAATGATACAAGTGAACCATTCACAATACCATTCACATTAACAATACAATTCAAACTCATTCACAGTTAATTGGAAATATCAAAAGCTTTGATAAAACAATACATGTAAGTAAGCCCACAAACTGAAGCATTTGCTTTTGTGTTTGAGAGTTAGTTACCTGGGTGGAACAAGAATCAATCCTTTATGGTAAAACAACATGTCTATTCTTTTGAGAAGAAAAAATCTTATGAATTTGAAGGCACCAGAAGTTGAAATGTTTGTTGATCTTCTTACACAGCATTATTCGAGCAGTCTGCAGTTCTTGGAACTTCAGAGAAATTACTGGAAGTAAGATCACTGCAACAAAAAATTCATAACAACAAAAGAAGACATTAGTTCTGTTGTTGTCACTCACAAAGAATTGTGTTGTATATATCCATTATCGGAGAAGAAAACTCACACACTGTCTCCTCTTGCTATCAACCTCGAATGTAATAGACATGCGAAGTAGAAGTATCTAACGGCTCACCATATAAGTCCATTGATAGTTGGGAGTGCTCACCAATGAAAGATACTTGGCAATAACTATTGGTTTAGAAGCAAAAAAATACCTAGAAGAAACAGTTGTGGACTTTGCATCACATGTGATGCAGCTCTAGAGTGAAAGTCAATAATTGAAACAGAACTAACAACAGAAAATTCCGAAAAGGAAATTGAGTAATTTAACAGAACTAACTAGTTCAACCAAACAAGTGAACCATAAAGATCAGCACCATCTTCTGTGCATTTCCCTATGAATGTACTTAAGTTACTGTGCTCCATGCATGCTTTGAATGTACTTTTAAACGACGGAAAAAGATCATAATTAAGAGTGTATGTGAACAGCTTGTAGATCATGTTGACAAATTTAAGTACATAAAATCCATTACACTAACAGAGATAATCTTAAAGCAGAAGTTCTACCAAAACCAACAAGTATAAGATATGATCACTTACGATTGGATGAGCCAAACATCTTCCTCTTTAGTTTAACAACGAAGGGCTCAACCAAAAAAACTATATTATCTTGCAGCTGGATAAAAAAAAACTATTAGAGAAAGATAACAACAAAAATAAATACACATAAGTATCACCAAATGGGTAATCATGGTTTTGATATTCAAACACAATAGATATGTGTAAGTATTTCTTCAACAACTTAAGCTTGTGAGAAGGATATGGAACTAATAAAGAAATTATATCATAACAATCAGTTGGGAACAAAAAGATGCATTATTAAGATGGTATGAGTGAGATATGACGAACATCTTAACCTATTAACTAAAAAATTACTTAGAAATGAATTTACCAATAACAAACTTCTTAAACCATTGAACTAAGAAACATCACAAATCGAAATCATCAACTCCAAAACTGATTACGCAAAACGAAAGAGAGATTATATAATCCAGCAATAAAACTAATGTTGAAACCAATCTAAATGTAACTTGAAGAAATAAGAACAAGGCATACATATGATTAGATGTCGAAAAAGAAGAACAAGGTCATAAGTTCTTCGATCAATCAAATATGCCTCAAAATTGTTGAAAGATTCTTAACGAGGCCAAGAGCGGAAGCTCGGATCGTCGAACTTCTCTGCGTAGAAGAAATAAGGGCTCAAGAGTGAAATTGTCGTGGCAGGAGGTTATATCCATCACCATAAGGACCATTATATTTAAGCTGATGATGGTTATGGAGACGAGAAGAGGCTTAAGAAGAATGCCAAGCTCCATAAGGAAAGGGAGAAGTCGCAGCAGTAGAAGCAGCGTTTCCGTGAAGAGATCCAATGCGAGAGGGAGAAAGAAAGTAAATTTAACTTGTTGATTTCGCAGGTCAGATTTGCAGGTCGTCAATGTCGATCTGAGAGGAGGATGAAAGAGTCGCATATCGGATTTTGCGAAAACAAAAAAATGAGAGATCTCGACCTCGACTTTCTTTTTTTTCTCTCAAGTGTAAAATCTCGATCCAATGAGAAATTAACACGTGTGGGTTTCTTAAAACTTCTTAAGTTTCTCAATTAAGAAACAAATCTACACAAATTAACCTTTCTTTATTTAATTTAAATTCCTAAATTTTTAAGAACCCATCCCAAGAATCTCCTTTTGAAGATGCTCTAAGTGGCCAATGAAAAGATGTGTCTTTTCCAACAAAGGTTTTAATTAATAAAATGTGGAGATAATATTACTAATTTTAGATTTTCTTGTACATATGTTCTACTCCAATGCTAAGAACCTCTAATAAAGTTCTTAGCTTATTTATAATGCAAATAATGATTTAAAAAACTCCAATGAGGTTCTTAAGTTTTGTGGGGTTCCAATGGTATAGAACACCACACAAAGTTCTTAAAAATGTTGATAAAATTACACGAGGCTAATAAGGAACTTTAAAACAATATCCCAAATATATTTCCTGGAACGGTTACATTACAAAGTTCTCAACAAATGTTGATAAAATTACATTGTAAGTAATCCATCCCATCTTTTAAGAGGATACCAAGATCTATAAGAAGAAATAACAAGGATCATCACTTTTGGCAATTCATGTAGAAGGTAATGAATCCCATCTATAGAAGAAAATAGAAATGGTAATGAAGTACATAGACAACCTTGAACAATGCTAACTTTCGGATGAAAATAAGTCAACAATTTTGAGATCTAGATAAATGGAAACTAGTTAGCGTGCTACTGAGGATAATAAGGGGAAACCCGTTATTAACGATATGGTTAGTTGATCCCAGCGTTTACTTGGAGCCTGCCTACATTGAGATGATTGATATAACATTTCACAAGCTACATACAAAAATTGGACATTTCTTACATGCTTACAATGGAAACATGGCATTGAATGAATCAAATTAATCACATGTCAGAATCAACCAACAAGAAAAATCTAAAAAATGCCACAGTAATAAAATCATCACGGAATAAAACGAAAAGCACAAAGACCAATTGGTACGTTGCACCAACTTTTCTTGTACAAAGAGGGGCACAGAAATAAGTTGCAAAAGAGACTTATATAATATATCTAATCCAATAGTTCCTGAAAGGTGACTAAACTGAATAGAGGTTAAGCAATGTGCAGCCCTAATTTCCCGTGACACAAGTACTGAACCAAATCTGTATGCATACATAAGACGGTCTCTTTTGAGTTTCATGTTCTATGCTGTGATAATTTTAATTAAGACCAGGAAAACAAATTCGAGGTAGTACTTACGTTTCCTTTTCAAGAGAATAAATACGAAGTTCATTCAACTTGATGTGCTGTGACAGGATGTCTAGTAGGGAAGTTGCAAGTCCTGAATCTTGCTGGACCAGTGTCTGCAAACCTGGAATTACCTCATCATCGTACCTCATCATCTAGCACCTGTTGAGTCTGAAACATTATCCAGCCAATTTGCATATATGTTATCAAGTAGCACACTCAACATCTCATAATGTCTACACCTAGGCTTTCAGGAGATTGCAATGATGAACTGCGACTATTTCTTGTCCAGCCTGAGCTCGTTCTTGCAGGGCTAAAATTGCTTCCAACCAACTAAAGATGGAACACTTATGTGTGGACCATCTGCACCTGCAAAAACCAAACCTTTTCTTTTACAACTACCGGAGAAGAAACCAAAGAGACATCAACAAGTGTGTAAATCAGTCAATAGGTTTAACCACCATCAATATCAGAAACATACCATTGGTATTAGGTACTATGCGGGACATAATTTTACCACTCTTAACAGCAAAAACTGAAACATCCTTGGTAATATTCCTAGCACAATACTTGGCTAAGGAAACTGATGAACGGATTGTGTGATGTTTCTTTGAGGAACCTACTTTTTGCTCCACACGATTTCACTTCTTGTACAAGAACTTTCTTAGCTGACTTCCCTCTGAAAACCTTTAGCTTTAAGTCAACCTATTAACAACATCCATAGGTTTCAGTAAACCTCAAAAATCTCATTCTGTAAAAGAGCAAATTTCACTAGAATTGACACAAATTCTCAGAAAATTACCTGTTTTAAGTTGCAGAAGATTTCATAAACACCAAGCATAGTATCAAAACTCCTAACCAGAGAAATAAAAGACGTTGAGCCCTCTACACAGACAAACAAACAAACAGAGCTAAAATAATATTCAAATACCAAAAAAGAAATTTAGATTGAAACGAAAACTAGGGTTAAGCAAACCAAGAGAGTAATCGAGAACATGAAGGGTAACAATTCGATCTCCAGGACGCGCTACATTCACCAAAGACCATGTAAGCACTTCTCGACTCCATTCATCTGGCTTAACACCAACAATTAACAACGCAGAACCATCCACCACTTTTTCTTCTACTTTGGCGAGTACGCCTCCTCCTTCTCCGGTCGGTTTCATCTAAACAGAGACAAATTAGTCTGTTGTTTTCCCTTTTCTCTTCTCATCCAAGGTCAAATCTTCCAACGATTCGATCGCCGATGATGCTTCTAATTTTTTTTCTAATTTCTCAGACTCTTTCACTTCGTTTACTCGAACTCCTTCTCTTCCAATTTTTTTCCAAACACACATTCGGCAAGGCAAATCAGTGATTGACATGTAAGAGGTTCTTAGAATTTCTTAGAGCAGGATTATAGGTGGATTCTTATGGGTTTCTTAGTATTAAATGTAATTAAAAATAAATGAAAAATTAAGAAAACAAGAAGAAATGTTTCTTAATTATGAAACGATTTTCGTTTTAAGAAATCCTGACGTGGCGCGTTGTAATTGGTTAACGCTCATCTCTCTCTCTCTTTTTTTTTCCGACTCATCGATCTCATTCTCTCTGGCGACTAAAATGGAGAACCAGAGGAAACGAAGAAGAAAAGGTTTATGTTGTTCTCTCTTTCGATTTCTATTTTTAGTTTTTTTCTATTTCGTGTTCTATGTTAAGATTATGCTTCAGTTGATGATGATTAGGGTTTGGGATTCAATATCAGCTGAAGTTGGGTGTTTAGATTTCTTTAGATGGAAAAACTTTCAAATTGGTGAAGCATCATTTGTCTTAGAAATCCAGATTTATTGAGACCGTAGTGGAGGTGTTCTAGGGTTCTCACAAAGGGCCTATAACAAGAGATTTCGTTATCCACTAAACTCGTTGGCTTCTATCACAAATTGCCAAATCGTCGATTTTCTCGAGCTTAACCAACAAAAATCGTCGATTTTCATTTGTTCTCATCCACTTGGAATTCTGGTTTTAGTTTTCTATTTCTTAAGATTTTGCTGCTGAATCTACTTTCACGAAAAGGTCTCATCTTTGTTGAATTTCTTAGTCAGTGAGATAAAGGTCTCATCTCTGTTGAATCAATTAGTCAGTGCGGTTTAGATTGAACCGTCGATTGCTTATTCGGATATACTCGGCGATTGTGTTCTGGGAATTTGACATTGTGGTTATGAATTTTAGGTTCAGCATCTAGAAATGTTCTAACCATCAAGATCTATAGCTACAAGAGTCATAGCTTCAGAAACTAGAGATAAAAGCTGTAAAATCAATCATCTCTCTAGCCGTAGAGCTGTGTTTTAAAAGGCGAGCCTAGGCGAAGGCGAGGTGAGGCTTCTCGGCCAACGCCTAGGACATAGAAGGCGAGGCGACATCATAAAGGCGGTCGCTCTGTCACGCCCCCGCATTAAATGCCACCTACATCGCCTCACGCCTGCACAATAAAAAGGTAAGAGACATTAACGACTACTTTCTTTTTATGTTTTCAAAACCTAACTAAGCTTAAAAACATAACTAACTAGACTCTTTAACTCCTTAAGAAAGTTTTGAAACTCAATTGTAGTTTCAAAACATTAGATCAAACTAGTTAGAAGTTCTCTGTCTCAAAACTAGTTTCAACACTAGTTTTAGAATCATGTCTGATTCTATTGATCCAGCAAGGAAGTATGCAACTCCTGATCCTAACAAGTATGGTTCTTGGATGTGTAACTTCTGTGAGAAAATCACAAATGGTGGAGTTCAACGGGTAAAACAGCATTTGGTTGGAGGCTATACCGCAGTGACTCTTTGTCCTAACGTTCCAGCCCATGTGAAGGAAGAAGTCAAACATTTTATGTTGAGCAAGGCTGAAACTAAAGCAACTGTTCGAATGATGTCAAACACAGCCACTCAATATGATGCATACGAAGAAGAAGAGGTTGACTGTCAGCCTAGTTACAGAGCGCATCAAAGTCAGTCCAATTTGAAGAAACGTAAGGGTCGAATGGACAGGTTTGTTACCCCAACTCCTCTTGATGTCTTGAAAGGAAGAAAAGACAGAAAAAAAATATTTGGAGTATGTGATAAGGAGCTTAGAGACAACACATGTAGTGCTATTGCTAGGTGGTTTTATGATGCGGGTATTCCATTTAACGCAGTTAATCATGATAGTTTTAAGGAAGCACTAGAGTTAGTTGGTCAGTATGGTTCTGGTTTTGTGCTGCCAAGTATGTATGAACTTCGAGTTCCTTTGCTGAAGAAAGAGTTGAAAGAAACAGAAAATCTGCTAGTGAAGCACAAGGAAAAATGGGCAATTAAAGGCTGTTCAATCATGTCTGATGGATGGCGTGATTCAGTTGTACAAAAAGACATCATTAACTTCCTTGTTAACTCGCCAAAAGGATCAGTTTTTATCAAATCGGTTGATGTTTCAGAGGTAGTAAAAGACGCTAATTTGCTGTTTAATATGCTAGACTGTATGGTGGAAGATGTTGGGGAATCTAATGTTGTCCAAGTGGTGACAGACAACGCTTCAAACTATGTCAAAGCGGGGAAACTACTAATGGTGAAAAGACCACATCTATATTGGCTTCCATGTGCACCACATTGTATAGATCTTATATTAGAGTATTTAGGACAGATTCCTTCTGTGAAGACAGCAATAAGGAACTGCATCTTTATCAATGGCTATATATATAGTCATACATCTCTTGTGAACATGATGAGAAGATCACACTCACACAAACACCCTTTGGGTAGTCTATATAAACCTTATTTAGTTCATGACATTGAGGATTGCTCTGTTGGTTTTTGATCAAAGGTTCCAATGTAACAACACAATCAGGACTGCAGTATAAAGATATCAAAGTCGGAAAAGGGCCGAGTCCCCCAGTTGGTTATCAGGTAAGGACTGAATCAAAACCATTGTAACTTGAAGAAACATAATTGAAACAGATGCTTCAAAATGTTGTAGGTTGCTGCTAATTATGTGGCCATGGTTCCATCAAGGCAAATATTTGACAGGTGATCTTTCTAAATTCATTTAAAAACAGAACGCATTTGATCTTCTTTACTGATTGATTTTATACTGGAATCCTATTAGCTGAACGAATCTACTATGAAATGGTCACATTCACTCAATTGCAGTTCTCTGGAGAAAGGTCTACCTTATCTATTTCGCGTTGGGTCCGGCCAGGTAATTTACAATGCCTGCATTAGCTCACTGAGATCTACAAAGGATTTAGCTTTGTTCACAAAAAGGTAGTTTCTGATACTTCGAACAGGTGATCAAGGGACTTGATGAAGGACTCTTGAGCATGAAAGCTGGTGGTAAACGCAGACTCTACATTCCAGGGCCCCCAAGTACTCTTCAAAATTATACATAGTAATCCTCTACTGTAACAGAGATTCTGACTTTCTGCATTTTTGTACACCACAAGTTGGCCTTTCCAAAAGGTCTGACCTCAGCTCCAGGGAGACCAAGAGTTGCACCCAACAGTCCAGTTGTATTTGACGTGAGCTTAGAGTACATACGAGGCCTTGAGTCAGAAGACTGAAACTCTTTTTCAAGCACAAAATAAAATCTTCAGTAGACAATTGCGAGATTCTACATATGATATAATCTCATTGTACTTCATTAATTGAATATCACATTAATAATTATGTTATCCATATTTATTTTTATTTTGAACCAAAAAAATAATAATTCTTAAGAAACTCACTTAAAAAACTACCGTTAATTTCTCTTAAAAACTCAAACCCAAAATACATTTTTAACACACTTTTTTCAAATATAATAATAAAATATTACTAAGAAATCCTTATTGCAAACTACCAATAATCTTGCTCTTAAATCTCTAGATTAAGAAACGCTTATTAACTCACCAACCCATTTTACATTTAACTAAATGTTATTTAATGCTAAGAACCTCTTTAAGAACCTTTTTAATACCCCATTGGAGAAGGTCTTAGAGCTTTTCTTTTCTCCTTTCCAAACAGCTTTTTCGGTTTATTAGATTTTTGAGATTACATCAGGAAACATAATAAAGTACTAGTACAAATACTAATCCAAAATAACATAAAACATATATGATAAAACTTTTAGATGGAAAACCATTTTTGATTCAAATTGTTATATAGATCGGTCAGAAAACTCATTGAACTTTTAAGTTTTGATATAAGTCACCAAATTATCAAAACAGCTTTTCTCCAACTAAAAAAATAAAATTTAATCATGAGATAATCGTGCATTATAAAGTCATTTTTCAATAAATTAACGTTTAGTATTTTCTCAGTCTCCAATCTACTTAATAATTAGCTATAAAATATTTGATACAAATATCTATTTCTGAAACATTATCTAATTTCGCACACACGAATTATGCAATTTTGCGTACAAATTTGGCTACTTTACGTATAGTCCACATAAATTTTAATACACCCCCCTTAATTTATCAAACTAGATTTGATAAAGAGTGGTGAACAAGACTTTTCATAATATTTTATGTTGGTAATAAGAGATCAAATAAGGAAGTCCACAATTCGACACACTGCAACTCAATAAAAGTATAATTCACAAGAATACAACTCTCTGCAACTATATAGGTACTGGAGATTAAACGATGAAATATTTTTTACTCAAAAGAAGAAATCTCGTATTATTAGAAAAATAAGCTTAAAAGATTATTCGGAAAAAAGATTAAATAGACTATTTTAGATTTTTTTTTGTCAACAATCTAAAAATAGTCACCAAAAAACAAAATCTGATGCATAACCTAATTCTTCAATTAGAATTGGGTGAGTTTGAATTCACCATCGGATGTCTAGTTAAATCAGGGGCAAGCCAACTGGACCACTTGTTTTTTGGTGACTATTTTAGATTGTTATGTTGAGAAAAGTAGGTTATCTTAAATCATCTTTTTATCATAAATGACAATTAGGTTGGTCATGATTTTTCTGTATTTTCTAGGTTGTAACTTTTTTGATTATAAATGAAGTCATAAGTTACTTACTTAAAAAGTAATTTGATAAGTAAATTTCAAGAAAAGTGAATATGAGTAAATGCTGGAGAGTTTAAGATTTTTTTTTGTCAAACGACAAATTATATTGGCTCATAAGGAGAGTATAAGATTTTAAAAATATAAATTATGATTGGAAAATGTAGAATTTAGAAGTAATAAATAAAAGTAAAATTAGTAGCTACAATCACAATTGGTATTAATTTAAATTAGTTTTAACTTTTAACACCAATTAATAAAAGTGATGATGTGAGATCTTATATATTTTCATAATGTAAATTGACTGATGTGTGATCTTATATATATATTTCCATATTCGTTGGCCTCTATGTTATAAATTAAAGCTTGATGGCCTCACAATTCTTCTATAAATATCCTTTCAGTAGTCTCCCCAATTTTCAAATTTATCAAATAAAGCTTCTCTATTAGTAATTGATCTTAAGAGAACCAAGGAAACAAAAAATAGCTATGGCCTAAACAGCTTCCGCATTTGTATTTCCCATCATCTTTATTATTATGTTCGCCTTGGGTATACATCTTAATCTTTAGTTCTTTTTTTTTATCGTAACCTTTAGTTTTATTCATAAAAATATTCATATTATTCTTTCCTTATGAACATAATTTTGGAATATATAAGCTCCAAATGATGTAACTTATCGTTAAGTTTACCGGAAAATGAAATTTTCATAAGGTAAGTTTACTCCACAAAAAAATAGTAAAGCCTAGATTCATGCATTTTAAGGTTTATTCAATCATTCATATAATATTCAAAAGAGGTTCACATAATAATAATAATTATTATAATTAACTTCTGTTCTGTTCATTGGCATATAAAGTCCAAAGATTATAATTACTGTCTTGTTATGATCTCCTTAGGTATACATTTATCTTAAGGTAGAAAATATATTCATGATCCCCACTAAAAATACTTTAATTTAGGGTTTATATCATTGACATATGCCACAATGTTGTAATTCATTGTGATGCTAGCCCATAGATATACATAGAGTTTACCTTCAAGGTTTTTGTTTATAAATAAGAAATATTGTAGTGCAATGTAATCTAATATCTCTTAAGTTGTACTACCATTTTGTTATCTAAAGTGGTGTTGTAGTTGAAGATAATATGGGATGCATGGCAGTTCTGGGTTCGTGTGGTGTAATAAAAGATTGTAGTGCAGCTTCCAAAAGGCCAGTTTGAATCAAATGCACAAGGCATATGTGATCGTGATGGTGGTCCTTAATATTTACAATATATTTGTCAGGTTTCGGTATGAAAAAGGTATTAATAGGTCAATTTTAAAAATGATTCAGCATCAGCTTCCCCAAGCTTATCCCCGGTACAATAATTTTCCGCGGGAATTGCAGGAGAGTTGGTTTACTTTTCTAAATTAATCGTTCAATTATGTATTTCTGTATTACACGTATTTATGTTAAAATAACGTAATTCAATTTTTTTTTCAGCAAGATTTTAATTGGGACGTCGAGTTGACTCCTCGGGTCTCAACAGAGTTTGATAAGCAATGACGCGCTTTATACAAAAACAATATCCACGAATGGAAGCAAGCATGGAAGGCGGGGAAAAACAACATCCGCGGTGCAGCCCCGAACTTTTCCAGCAATTTGTCGCGTATTGGGAGCATGAAGACACTAAGAAAGTGGCAACCAGAAACTCACACAACAAGAGCAGCAACTGCGGTGGATTAGGAGTCGCTACCCATAACAACGGCGCTCAAACTTTTGAGGAACATTCCCGTGTTCTGGTAAGTAACTTTTATAAAATTTCAAGACATTTTTTAAAAAATTTACTTACAACTGTAAAATCTATTTTTAAGGCATCTCAACTTGGCGAGAAACCGGATTTATTCCTCCTAATGGAAGATACACATATTAACAAGCAGACGAAGAGGGTAGAGGACAAGAAGGTTATTGGTGATCTCGAGACGGTGAGGCGGAAGACGACAAAAATACTTACACAGCGCAGTCAAGAAGGCGAAGGAAGTTCTACACAACTAACTCGGGAGGAAATCGATCAGCTCGTCATTGAGGTATGATTTATTTTTTAAAATATTTATAATTACTTACAAATATTAGTTTAAATTTTGTCTTCTTTATGCAGTCTAGTCCTCGTACTAAAGGACGCCCTTTCGGACTTGGCAACCTGGTTACTTCTAATGGTGTCCCGACACGTCTCACACATACTTTGTTAACGCCGTCAGAACGGGAGCAGTTCAACCAGATGCGAATAAAACAAGAGGAGATGGAGCGTCATACCGAGGAGAACAACGCAAATTGCGGGAGATGGAGTGTCAGATGCAGGAATTTATGAAATTTCGCAAAGATTTTATGAGTTTTACATCCTCACGTAATTAGATTAGTATAATTTATTTCACAATTCTATTTTATTAAATCTTCTTTTAACTATTTTAATTTTAATCTTTTTTAATTTATTAATTATTATTACGTAAATATTTTTAATTATATTTTTAATTTTTTTAAATATCAATCCGCCTTTTTTATTTGTAAATATTATAATTTTTTAATATTATTACGGTATCGTAGGAAGTTGTCGGAAACTTCCGACCACCACCGACAGCCGTTCTCCGACTGCCCTGACAGGAATTTCCCGACAAACATTGACGGGAGACTTCCGACGTTCTTCGACAGCCACTCTCCGACGTCTCCCGGCGGTGGTTTTCCGACACCTTCCAACGGCAAGCTTCCGACCTCTACCGACGGACATTTTCCGACATTAATTGACCGCATTTTCCGACCAGTAAATGTTGTTGGAATATACCGACCACTACTGAAGATTCTTTTGTTTCCGACCATCTCAAACCGATCACTCAGTTTCCGTTAATTGGGGTCGGAACTTGCACTTTTCCGACCAGTTCTGACAGCAAATATCGTCAGAATCCACCATGTTTTCCGACCAGTTCTGACAGCAAATATTGTGAACTTTATTTCTATTTCAATTATCTATAATTATTCAGTAAATCATAGTATCAAATTAATAGCAGAAAAAACGTCAACTTTGTCTTTGATACGAACATTTTGATACTAATAAAAGTTGGAGAACTTAATGCTATTTTCATGCAGCTAGTTATTCCATAGGCAGCTTACTTCTTTAGTTACTTTGATGAAAAAGCCAAATCCCACGAGAGACTTTAACCCTTTCAGAGGCTTTACTTGTCAGACAACTACAGTATAGTTGATGGATACTAATACTGTTTTGGATCCGTTATTAAGAGCAAACAACCTTGAGTAAGATGGTCTTATGGATAAGATATATGGGAAAGGGTCATTTTCAAGTGAATTTTTTTTAATCGTGTCAATTTCAATAGAAACTATGAAGTAGTGCATAATTATACACGAATTATCCAAAAATTTAAATAATCAATTTGAACTTTAAATCTTGGGCTAAAATCAACACTGATCGTTAAGTCTCCATTAAATGACACATGTACAATAAAAAAATCATTTTCAAACTGAACTATCTTTGGTGTGCTCATTTCAAATAAATTAAAATAAATAAATTAAATTAGATTATTATTATAAATTTTTTTTACTATTTCTATAGTTAATATTTACAAAAAATATAAGATTCAAGTTTAAATTTAAATATATAAATATAAATATATACATGTAATACCAAAACTTTAGTAAATATATTTTCTTTATATATATAATATATAAATTCTCAAATTTAATAAAAATTGAAGACAAAAGTGATTAACACATACATGAACTAAAATTATGGGGTTAGGCCATATGACTCACATATGTGTCATCAAAATATGGGGTTAGTGTCAACACTGAAATCTATAAATTCTCAAAACTAATTCAAATATAACGAAAAGTGATTTTACAAAAACTATGACTCACATATGTGTCATTTAACAGAGATTTAACTACTGAGTAACATTTTTAACGGAGCGACCCAATAAACTATAGAGTCTTACCCCGAGTAACCATTATTGACTGTTAAATGCCACATACTCACTCTATATACTAAAATGTATATCACTGAAAAAATCATGAAAACTTCTATATCAAGGATTTTAGTAGTTTCATCTCCAATGTTGCTTATTAGTCTCATCCTTTTAATGGTTTCTTTCTTTGACACCACCGGTTCTATAATCTTCTTTTAAAGTACTTTAACAACAGAAAAAAGCATAACTTTGCAAAAAGCAGAGTATAGAAAGTGACACAAATATGTATGATACCAAACTAGAGAATTACAACCAAATATATTTTGAGGCATTGAGTAAAATAGAGAGATAGGGTATGTGTTGAATCTCTCATCTGCTCATGAAGTCTATTTTA
>JAKUCM010005152.1:0-81051 GCA_023374145.1 Lepidium sativum
GAGAGAGATTAACTTTGCTTTGTTTTCTTTTTAACTCACTCCCACGTAAGAGGGAGAAGAAGAAACCTTAAAACGTTTTATTCCATTACACGAAAAAACTCCCCACACATACTAACTTTTTTCCTTCTGGTCTCAACTTTTTGCAGAGACATTCCTTCCCCATAACAATATACAAATCTCCATGAAAGTCGACGCTTTTATTCCCGCCGTTTTATCTTTCCTCTGTTTTAGTCTTATTTTGAGTTTAAGGAGCTCGAGCGGTTTGCAGATAGATAATGAAGGCAATCAGTTGAAGAAATTCATAAGTTGGGAAGATTTAAGACTTGTGGGAGATGGAGGAACAGAGAGGAGTTTAAGCGTTAAGGAGAATATTAATTGGGAAACCATAAACTCGAACACAAAAGCTGTGAATATGAGCAGAGTGATTGTGGTTGATAAGATGGGAAAAGGAGACTCTGTTACAGTTCAAGGAGCTGTTGATTTGGTTCCTGATTCCAATTCTCAAAGAGTTAAAATCTTCATTCATCCTGGAATTTACAGGTAAACTTTAGATTCTGATTTAAGACATAAACCGTGTTTTGATCTAACTGTCTTTTTCTTATTGAGAAACGACTTTGAGAGTGTGGGGGTTTGCTTCCGAAGATCTCGTCTTTTTGAAAATTTTGTGTTTTTTTTTTTTTTTTTTTTTTTTGTTCAAGCTAAAGCAGTTGAAGCTAAATTCTTGGGTTAGTGGGTAGTTTTTGTATTACAGCTCTGTCTCTCTAAGCTTTCTCTGTATAATACTCTCAAATTGTTTTTCTTTAGAATCTCTGTCTGTGAATTATACTCTCTGTTTTGTTTTTTCAGATATATGGTCTGTTATATATATTATGTGTTCGTTGTTGCAGGGAGAAGGTGACTGTGCCGAGATCAAAACCGTACATATCGTTCATAGGTAATGAGAGTTATGCAGGAGATACAAGGATTACTTGGAGCGATAAATCTTCAGACCCCTACAGAAGTAATGAAGAACTTGGCACTTACAGAACTGCCTCTGTTACCATTGAATCTGATTTCTTCTGTGCTACTGCCATCACTTTCGAGGTCCTATCAAATATCTTTTACTCTTCTTGTGTTGATTCTTTCTCTATCTCTATGCATAGTTGTCAATATTTTGAAGGTATTTTGGATTGAGGCAGAACACGGTGGTGGCAGAGCCGGGAGATAGAGGGAGACAAGCAGTGGCGTTGAGAGTAATGGGTGACAAAGCAATGTTTTATAGAGTTAGAGTTTTGGGATCACAAGATACTCTTTTTGATGATATTGGATCTCATTACTTCTACCAATGTTACATTGAAGGAAGCATTGATTTCATCTTTGGCAACGCCAAATCACTTTACCAGGCAAAATCCGTTTCCTCTTAGATTCTTTTGTATCTAAATATATCTGATAAAACTGAGTTAAAAGTTTTGATCTTTGTGTTTGGTGTTTTGTAAAACAACAGGACTGTGATATCCGCTCAACTGCAAAGAGATTTGGCGCAATCGCAGCTCATCGTAGAGCCACAGCGACTGAGGATACAGGGTTCTCCTTTGTCAACTGTGACATTGATGGTACTGGAAAGATTTACTTGGGAAGAGCTTGGGGAAATTACTCGAGAACTGTTTATTCAAACTGTTTCATTGGTGATGTTATTACTCCTGTGGGCTGGAGTGACTGGAATGATCCTGACAGGCAAAGGTAAAAACAGAGGATCTTTTGAAACTGAGAACAATTCATCTGTCTGAAAACAACATAAAGAAGATTGTTTGGTTTGTTTTGTTTGCAGAAAGGTGATGTTTGGGGAGTACAATTGTAGGGGAAGAGGATCAGAGAGAAGAGGTCGAGTGCCTTGGTCAAAGAATCTTACCACAGATGAAGTCAAGCCTTTTCTGGGCAGAGAGTTCATATACGGAGATCAATGGCTAAGACTCTAATCCTCTTATAACCCAATATAAAACTGACAGGCTCACCTAGCTAACAGGAGATGATGGCCTAATCACACTCAACACATTTGTAATTAGTTTAGAATTTGAGCATAGAGAAACAGATTCTGCGTGCTTTAACTCAATACAAAAAACCCAGGTTTTGGTTTTAGATAAACGAAATATCTTACAAGCTGATTGATACAAAGTGCTTTTACAAGTAGTTTTGTGACAGACAATAAGCAAAATACAAAATAAGTAACCTTTTCTCCTAACAACATTGCATATAAATAATCCTAAATAACCCTATGTTATGCTTAGATTGGTCAAAACAAATGCAACCACCAAAATCATGCCACTTCAATTTTCTATACAACTTTTACCTACTCCTCTCTCAGCACCAAGTCAAACCCAGAATCAATTTTTTCCTGCAAACTATGACAATATATACATACAGAAAAGAAACATCGAAGCTTCCAGAGATGTGGTAAGTACTAGAACCATCATTATATATGACTTTAAGAAAGCATCTTTACGTTGTCACCAGCGTGCTAGTAGTTTTTGATAGGGTGAAGACTGATTCTGGTTTGCGGACCTTCTCATCATTAACGGTAACATCATCTTCTTTGTGGTCCTGCTCGGCATTTTCATGGTTGACAGAGGTATTAGTTTGGTTACTTCCAACATCTTTATCCTCTTCTTTTGAAAGTCTGCTTTCATCATCCTCCTTAGCAACCCCATCATCTTTATGCTCTTTGTTCTCTTCTCCTGAAAGACATTTGTCCGGTTCATCGTCTTCAGGCTTTGCCTCCTCAATAATATCTGGCATAGCCTTGAAATTTTTTGCAATAGTTGAAGACGTGGAATGCTTGGCTTCCGGGCTGATGTCAGAAGATACGATAGCAAGTATTTCGGGTTTAGGATCGATATCAACCCAGCTGTCTCCTACCCAATCCCTGGAAATCCGAGTATCCTTTCTGAGCACTATTAAGCATAAGTTCTCCCCTAACATCATGAAAACAAAACACATGTCAGCCCTAAGAGAAAGATGGAGAAAGTGGAGGCAACTAGAGAGTGGAAGATGAAAATACCAACACACTAAATCGTACCAGGGATATATATTTGCAAGTGCTCAGCTTTCGGTTTGTCAGTGGCTATTACTACACCTTCCCACCAACCATCATTCCACCATGCATCAACAGCTTCACCAATTGTAGGATCAAAGTCTGCTGAACTAGCATCAGGTGGAGCAGGCCGTATTGTTGGGCGGTTGGACAGCCTCATACCAAGCTTATCAGGCATAGCAGATTTATAAGCCGGCACCCATTCCTACACAAAACGATAATAAAGAGAGAGAAAAGATGGTGACAAACGTATGATTGTAATAGATTCCATTTACAGTAACAAAATTAATTGGCAACGGCTGTACATACCTCAAGGTTCCCATATCCATCTTCGTCCTCTATATCATCATACTGGAGTTTAACTTGTTTCCTTGATACTTCCAGGATAGTGCATCTAAACCAGCAGCCTCTAATACCGCTATCTTGACACAAAAACTCTATTTTTGCATCAGCATTAACCACTTCATTATAAGAAGGATGTTTTTGAACATCGGTTGGGAAAGGAAATCTTTTACCCAAGGCATTAAGTTTGAGTCTCGTACAGGAAGATTCATAAGTTCTTAAGAGATGGTCAGACATCACTCCTGCTTGTTTTTTCTTGCTCCTGTCAGCACCAACCATTACATTTTCGCCCTCACTCCATTCTTCATCTTCCTCTTTATTGATCGCACAGTCTACAGGACCAGCCTCCATGGAACTTAAGCAAGACATAATTGGTTGATCCAAATATCCACGCAATTTACTCAAGTCAAAAGGTTTAACTTTGTTATTCCAGAGTTGGCGATAGCACATGTATACCCTTGCCAATAAGGAACTAGGAAAGGAAGCCACACACTCCTCGTAATGCTCCTGGGTCAGGACAGTGGCAGGACCATCAACACATTCTGCACTGATGACCTGTGAATGAGGGGTGATGAAAACCTCTTTTGGGTTTGGGTTTTTGAGAGTAACTGCACCCTTCACTTCTTTCGTGTAGTGAAACCACCTCACTTTGACCTTTTTTAGGCCACGCTTGTCCTCATACATATCTTCCAGATATGCAACATATCGATCATCCCCTTTGCTCATGACAAAGACAAAAGATTGAACCTGAAAACCAAGAAGAAGAAACACACTTTCAACTGAGTAGTCCCATCTATGATTAAGATTTTTCAGATCCAACCAGCTAGACAAATCAACATATATTGATTAATGCATGCTCTATACCTCCAGGAAAAAGAAATACTCAAACAGTTCTTGGATGCCAAATTTTCAACTTACCCCTATTGTTGTTCCATTCCTGCAAAATGATGGGTAATGCTTGAGCTGTTTACCACACATCCAAGAAGTTCCTGCCCACATTATCTCCCAACTGTGAACACTCATGTTTATGGGAAGCCGAACCTGTGAGAGAGAATTTTTAATCAGTATAAGAGGAGAGTAAAATTCAGTGACAAATACGTGACAAAAAAAATACAGTGACAAACTGTTTGGTGCAACAAGCAGCTAAGCATCACCTCTTCAGTTGGTTGAGCTCGCTGTGCAGAAAATCCATTGCCTGGGAATTCAGGAGATCCATTAGATTCCCCTGATTCACCTTTTGGTGACTCTGTAATTGAAAATAAACAGGTGTGTTAGGTATTAGGTTATAAAGCTAGAAGAACACCCACATAAAGGAAGAATTCATTTAATTTCCACTCAGCAGACAAACTGTCACATATGGCACAAGATAAAGCTGAATGCGCACTCGACCAGTTTCCTTGCGTATTTTGCTTAGACAGCATTGAAGTGAGCCAATCGACAACCTCTCTCCTCGACCTCCATTTGAAGCCAGCATGAATTGAATTCTCAGAACCATGAATACGCACAAACTCCTCCGACACAACATAGAACATGTGTCTAACACTTCTCTCAGTACCAACCACAGCTAGGATGGATTGCCCGGCAGAATCCCTCAGGAAGTAATGAACAATACGGTTCCCTCGTTCCTGCGAGACAAAATGCTCTTTCCACTCGACAAAATGATGCTCATTCTCGCACATTTTTCAATATGAAAATGGTCTGTAAAGCATCAAATGCTCCTAACCCTTCTTTACATCAGCTAAAAAACTAACTACTGGAAGAGAACAGGCGTCGATGCCAGTCCATACTCATAGTCTTTTATCTCAAATCCAGTTCGAAAGCAACCAAATTATCTTCTGGAAATGGCCACTTTTCAAACAATCTCTATATACTAATGAACGTGAAAAACCCCTAAAAACCTAAATATACTAATGACCAAAAGATACCGGTTAAATCCAATCGTGCCGTGGAAACCCTAAAGTAACTTCTCTAATGCATAACTCTGATTGATATCATTTCCTTTACGAACAGCTTCCTACGAAACAGCTAAATCGTCAAAGCCTCTGTAGATTCCCAGCTTAGGTAATTAAATAATCCGGACGAAGAAGAAGTTAGGATTAGAGATAGCGGAGAAAAACCCAGTGAGCGGATAATTCCGAAGATCAGCCGAAAGATCGGAGACGAAGCCGTGAAAGCAGTGATCCAAGCTCGAGAGCGCCGCCAAACACTAAGATACGACTTTGACTGTGGTAGTCAGCTGAAGCATGACGAAGACGAAATGGGCATCTCAAGTTTTACACACAAGAAGAGACACGATTGCACAGGATTAAGTCCCTCACCGACCAAATGACTGAGAAAAAGAAAGAGAAAAAATGTAATTTCGAAGCTCAAAAGTGCGGCGAAAACACAAAATCAATGATCCATTTCGAAGATTTGAAGAAGGAGAAGCTGGACAACGGAGACGAAGAGGAAGATAATGAGTTTTGATTAAGGTAAACCTGAAGAAAATAGGGTATTCCCATGGATGATCTCCTTCTCAAAATGACAGGGGTTTTGGCAAGGGTGAAGAGCTACTTTACTCTTAGTTGACCAACAATAATCTCCATACACTCCTTTCCTCTGATCCATTATACTCTCCATGCTCTTCTCTTTAAATTTGTTTCTTTCCAGGCCCTTTTCAATTTAGAAAAGAAAATTAAAACAAACCCACTTTAGTTAAAATATTGGTAGAGAATAATTAGGAATTAATCAATCCGAACCAACCAATCAATCCGAACCAACCAATCAATCCAAAACCAATTAAAAAACCAAAATCAAAGAAATCGTGATACCGTCGTGTTCATTGTTGCCAAAGTAGAAACCGTCACTGTTGGCTTGTAATCATTTTTTCGCCATTGTTTCTGGTCGGAGACGTCTACAACTACCTTTCGTTAATCTTAACTATTACGGATCTAGAGTGTGAAAATCTCAGTTTATTGGGTTGAAAAAGTTGTCCTAAGTGGGAAGTGGATACGGTAATGATCGACTACATTCAAGTATCTCATATTATTGTTATAGAAGTTATAAAATGTAATAGTTTTAAGTTAATTTGGTATTTTGTGATGAATCTTGATTTTTATGATATGAATCTTGATTTTCGGTAGTTGTGTTACGTGAAGGTCTAATGTTATATGAATCGCAATTATTAGTTGTTTATCGATTAACTGTTATAATGTTGACATTGTTTTGATTCATATTTTTCAGAGATACAATGACAAAAACGGTTATACATTTTGATCATGGAGGTTGTTAAGTGTGTTGTGTTTTGTTCTTAACTTGTCTCGTTGTTGTTGTTGATTTGTATGAAAAGAAACAAGAAGACATACCCGATGTAACGAGTTTCCAAGTTCTAAAACCGGACTTGGTACATCTCGAAGGATTAAGAGCCAATCATTGGTGCTTATAGCTTAATGAGATTCACCTACACAATCTAGTAACCCCAAAGACCTCACCAAGAGAAAGATTTACCCCAAGAACCCAATAACCACACTTGTAAGCTCTCTACACTCTTCTCTCTATGTCTTTGACTCTCTTACTACAATTATGATACTCACACCTATCTTAAAACATATGCATCAGTCTCTACTTATGCACATTAAACTTACATAACCCTTTGATCATGTTATTCTCTTGTGATGAAGCAAGCCTTGAAGAAGTAGACCCAAAAAAATGTCATGGGCCTGATGAAGCAGAAGAAAGCCCACCAGAGCAGAACTTGGTCCAACAGAATCCAGACCAGACCTTGATGAATGAACGCGGCCCATGATCAAGCCCATCACGAGCCGGTTCACCAGTCGAAGACTAAAGAATGGATGTGAATCGATCCTCACAAAGTGGATACGGAAGATGGGTGTCGATGGAATTCAAAAGGCGCCAATAATTACGATGTAACGTTTAGGACAACATCTACAGATGATATAACATACTTGGTTTTTGAGGAAAAAATACGGGAAGAGATTGGTATGAATATAGTGAAAAGATTGAAATTAGGTCATTTTTCAATAAAGTAGACAAACCGATCTAGTCAAGCAATGTCACCACAACTAGTTCATTACGTAGGAAATTATTCAAGTTATTGAAAATTACTAATCTATTGTAAAGTATATATTTTACACATTTAGCATCATTATATCCAACACAACTAGTACCTTATATAGTAAATCTTACAAATCTATATTATAAATATACACTTACAAAGTATGATGTGTTTGTGGAGAACAATCATATGTTGTGATTTCAACTGTATAAGTGTGTTAATGTTAGAAATTAGTATACAAATTCATGTATAAGGTTCGTAAATAATTTAAAATCGGTTAAACTACTAATTAGTTAATTAAGGTCAATGTATAACTGCTTAAAGTTATGCACAACTAAATAAATTGGGTATAACTATGCTATAGAAAACAACACATGTCATGGAAATCTGGTTGTATTAATTTATGTGGCATGAAAATAAGACTTCACTCCACTCTTTGTCTGTTTCGTCTATTTTTTTATAAATTTTTTTTTGATTATTCCTGTTTTTGTCAGAAAGAGTTGTCTTATTCTCACTATATTCACTAGATTTTATTTAGCTCTCTGCCTTTTACTTTACTCAACTTTTTTCTTCACTCTTTACTCAAATCTTTCCCCCACCATCATAGCTCATTATTTGAAGATAACTCAAATTTGTTGCCGAAACTTTCTAAAAAATTTGAGCATTTTTGAATTTTGCCTCCACTTTTTTCTCCAATCTCAGAACTCAAAACTTTTCAAGTTCACAACCTTTTATGTGTTTTTGATATATATATATATATATATATATATATATATATATATATTGCTTCGGATCTCTCATAAACTTCACCATCTCATTTCCTAAATCCAAGCATGAGTACTAATGACTCATTCGATTCAAATGAAGATCCAAACATTGCGGATGAGAGGATAGCTATCGCACTACATAATCGTATTGACTTAGTGGTTGAAGACATTCATGGAATCCCCAAGGATTGCCCATGTGGTGGGAAGATTAAAAGAGAGACCACTCCCGATTTTGGAAAAACATACTTCATTTGTAATGAGTACAGGGTAAAATGGCAATTTTTATGTTCATTTGGGAAAAAATTGCTGGAAATTCGGTAAAAGTGACTCTACATCACTATATTTGCAGAACGATGGATTGCACATGCGCAAATCTTGGGATATCGCAATTGAGAATGAGGTCGAGAGTCTTGTGTACGCGACCCGAATACAATCGAACAAGATTTTTGATCTGCAAGTGGTTGTTTGAAAGATGACAAAAGAGGTAGCAGGCCTTACATAAATGGTTGCAGTGAGGAAGAAGTGAGAAAAACTTGTTGTGCTTGATTGTCAATTTCTGTATTTATGTTGTGTCTATGTTTTCATGAAAATTCACTTAATTATCTACGTCTTTTGTTGTATTTAGGTGTCAATTTCGGTTATATATGTTTGGATTTGTGTTCCGTTATTTGACATTAATCGTTATGTGTAAACCATACATAATCATAACCAATGGACTTAACTATAATATACCAAAGTATGAAGAATTAACTATGATTCTAAACCATTCACAATCATAACCCCAATGGACTTAACCATCACATACCAAAATATGGATACCGAATTTACGTCTACATATTAAATTACATAACCTAATCTAATTGTTTGTAGTCCCATCCTTATTTTTCTGCCTTGTCATCCGCACACCAAAAGGAGGTTTTCTGAGTTCTGAATATGATATTTTATTCCTCTTATTTTGCTCCTTCTCAGCACCACCAACTTCAACAACTTCTTTTACGTCGTCATCATCATCTTCTGCTACTTCTCCATCCTTACCAACATGAACTACTTCTTCGTCCTCTCCAACCCGCTCCTCAACTTCACCATCTTCTACTTCTACAACTTCTTTATCTACCGGGCCAACTCCTTTGACATCGATTTCCAAATCAATCAATCTCTTTTTCATCACATCAAATGTCTTATTCAATTTCTTGAACCCAATTTCCATTATATCTTTCAGTTCTATGAAATCCTTTGATAAAGGCCTATCATTTTCCACATGAGCAGCTCCCACATCAGCTTCTTCCACATCTCTTTCCATGGCCTTTTTGTCCTTCTCGAGCATCTCTTCGAACAATATTTTCCTTTCTTCTTCCACCAATATCCTCGTCCAACCTTCAACAATGGGGTGCATAACATCATCTTATTCTGGAATATCACTTATAAGATGTCACTCATCCCTTGTTTCTTCTAGCACACTCTGAATCATCTGTCACAAAAAACAAAGAACCATACAAGTTCATTTCACATACAAGTTCATTGCACTCTGAATAACTAACCGTTGTTTTCTCAAGTGCTTCATTAATCTCGTGAATGTGAAATCCTCATTGGACTTACACATCCTTAGATAGTCATTTTGTGCCTCCTCAACTCTTCATGAAACCCCTTCTTCAAATCTGGAATAGCTTCAAAAGGTAGAATCTACACCAATAAATACACAATAACCATTAATTACAATTAAACCACATGATTTTATTACAAACAACAAACCTAGAGATTATTTCACATACCTCAAGAGGAATTACAAAGCTTGGAAAATAGTATCTTTGATAGGACCATTAAATAGACACATCATACAATCTAATTGTTTCTGATTGTCAAAGAATGACCATTTACCCCATAGGAAGGTAAAACAATAATCAAGATTTGCAACAACCTACTTTATGAAATTGTTCACCACCATTGCTCGTCTCCTGCGTTTTGCATTTCCATTGATCATAACAGTCAAGAACAAGAGCACAACCATATGCAACATATCTCTTGTGTACTTCCTCATTGCCAAAAATTTCTTCTCCACATTTTCTTGCATCACTCTACCTCTTCTAAAATGCTTCTCAACAAATTTCAAATTACCCATTTCTTCATAGTTACTAGGGTACTCCTGACAACTGAGCCAAGAAAGAAGTGCATGCTCCCCCATGGAATACCAGATATGTACTCCATTCACGATGAACCATAATTCTTTGTTTTTTTCTGTACGAACCATCCACATTAACATCATCCACATGCCTTTAGTCATATTGTTTGCATCCCTAGACATGTGGAAGAAATGAGAAAACTATGGATGGTTGTGGAATCATTGCTTCTCAACATTATTAAGCATCTTCCTGATATTTTCCACGACTTTTGCAGCATAACTCCTCATTGCAATTTTTATTGTCTTCATGTACTCCCTTGTAGGTAGATACATGCCCAAAAGTTGTATCACTTGGGTGCCTATATGATCTGATTCTTTAAATAGATAAAAATATTGCTCAATAAATCTTAACTAACAAGATTTTGGATCAATATCACAAGTTTCTCAATCAAACCAGAGCCAAATTTATAGCTATTATTCCAATAGCTTAATTTTAATTGCTTAACTCCAATAAACTACAATATCAACATTTTCTTAAACAAAAACCGATTGTTTCCAACAGTACAATTTTCAAATTTTCTTTATGAAGTTTGCATAATTCACCCTAATCTTAAGAGGTTAGTTCACATGATTCACACTAATCTTAAGTGGGTTTGGGATGACTTACGCTTTCACCAGATGCTTCGTCTTCCCTAATTTATATTGCCGACAGAGGAGGAGACTCGACTTGCTCTCCCAACGCTGCCACTTCTTCTTCTTCTCTAGCAGGAGGACTACAATTGACTACATTCGACTCAACATCAACACGCTTTCTCAACGTCTCTTCTCTTTCCTCTTCTCTTGTTGGATCCAACTCGACATTGCCTAGCTCTTGCAATGGCACCTCTTCTTCTCCGTCTTCTCTTGCCGGAGAAGTTCTTACTCCGAGTGGATCCAAGTCGACGCCGACTTCCGACGGCGCCTCTTCTTCTTTTCTTGTCGGAGAAGTTTTCTCAACGAGTAAACGAGGCATCTATAATGGAATAAAACTTGTATTCTCGAGATCTCCTTTTGACTTTGCTATATATTTTGCCAAATTCTTCGTTTGCACCATTATCACGGAGAAATTATAAATTGAATAGGATTAAAAGTGAAGAAGGACGAGAAATCAAAAGACAGAGTAACTGAAGGATGGGGAAGACCCTCGTGATGAAGAAGGATGAGGAAAGATTCGACGATATCCGATACCGATGAAGAAATATTTGGGGAGGATCGATTGAGAAATTAGGTCGATGAAGATGAATCCCAATGAAGAAGGTTGAGGAATTAGAGATTTGAATTTTATGGGGACATTGTAATGATTTAATTACTTGAATCAAACTGATTCCAATTATTATCGGTTCTACTGTTTTCGGTTATTAGAATTAAACCAAATAAATCTAGATTGTAACGTAATGTAGCAACTGATATTATCTTCATCTTTGAGAATATTAACGTAAAACTTTAATTTTTTAATCTAAACTGGTTTAGAAGAGAGCAAAGTAGCAACTTTTCTTTCTTACGAGAGCAAATTAGCCATTGATCCGTTTGGCAAAAGCAGTTGGTGTGTGAGAGAAGAAAAATTGGGCAGAAACTACAAAATAACGAAAATATGAGGACGTTATAAGGCCGATTTAGTTATATCAACGTGGGCCGTAAATAAAACTTTAAAAAAAAACTCAATGTGAAGTCAAACAGATCTCTATTTTTTTTTTTTTTCGCTCTCTCTCTCGTCTCTCTGGCTACTGAGAAACTCAGAAGTGAGAAACGTTCAGAATCAAATACTTTTCTCGAGAAATTATTATTTTAATGGAAGTGGAAATTGGATGAGAAGATCTACAAGCTGAATACAACCGAAGATTACTCTTTCTTCTTCCTTCGAAAATCACAAGAGAGATTCGTTCGTAGTCATCAATAATCTGGTAGTAATGGCGGGAATAGCTATAGTTTTAGATCTATTGAAGAAAACTCAACCCCAACACAGTCTCCACTCATCTTCTTTTTCTTCCGCCTCTATCGTCGCTTCTTCCGCCGCCGTTTCAGCTGCCGCCTGTGCTTCTTTTGCCTCTAGGTTTCTCTCCGGGTATGTATTACCTTTCACTCTTTGT
This sequence comes from Lepidium sativum, assembly GCA_023374145.1. Classification (NCBI taxonomy): domain Eukaryota; kingdom Viridiplantae; phylum Streptophyta; class Magnoliopsida; order Brassicales; family Brassicaceae; genus Lepidium; species Lepidium sativum. Next base: position 12,473 of record JAKUCM010005152.1, read on the forward strand.
ATGGGTGCTCCGATTTGAATTTGTTTGACTTTTACTGTTATACTGGATCATAGTTGATAGAGCTTATTGGATTGATCACAAAATCGCGTCTAGTTATAGTGAAGTTTCTTATAATTAGGTTAGAAAAAAGGCTGCAAATGTCACACTAATCCAAGGCTACATCAACTACTAGTGAAGATCATACTTTGCATTCCAGCTTGTAGATTAGGTTATTGAGAGTAAGATTACTATATCAATATCTGTTTGTAATCTATATGGATCTCTTGATAGACTTCATTCATGAGTCTTGGGGATACTCGGTGAGTAGCGCCTGCTTCCATCATGTGCAATGCATAATAGGTTGTGTAGTTTTTAATCTTTTGCTACTGCTTTTGTCTGTTCATTATCCTGTTGGGATATATATTTCACATTTCGGTTTCGAACAATGACTCAAATTGTTATTGTTACAGTTCTTTTGAGCCTCCAGTTGCATATTGTGATGCCGCAGCTGGGATAGATGATGACTACCTTGCTTCTATACGCAAAATGTCTGCGGATGTTTTGCAGCGTGAACCGCTTTCATACATTTCTAGTTCTAAGGAATACAACATCCAGCCAAAGCCACTTTTCTCGGCCTTTGAGTTCAGGGCACTTGCAATGACTACGGTTAGATCCCTTTTGATGTTCTATTTGCCTCTTTTGGAGCCTAAAGCGGCTTCAGAGGACGATGATGATTTTCTGAACAATGCCACAGAAGAACGCCGCGTAGACTTGATTGTTCCTCTCAAAAAGTCAGTAAAGCAAATTGCCCGTGAGGTAAGTGTTTCCATTTCTTGCTCTTGCTGTATAAGCATCTGAAGTCTTTTGCTGTCGAGGTTGAAATAAGACAATATGCATTAAAGGTTGCTTGCTAATTTTGGTACTATGATCCAGACAACAGTTGTGACCACTCGGAGACTCCTTGAAAGGCTGGCTACAAGTTATGTCTCACATCGTATAGCATGGAAACTTTTAAAGGGTAACATCACCTTCCATTTCTTTGCTTGCCACAACAAACTATACATGATAATTATGTATAACATCAAAGTTAGTCGAACATATTTAGCTCAGTGAACTGATTGAGCTGATAAATATATATGTCATCAGATGTGCCTCGGTCGGCTTTACGCAAGGCTGAGAGAGGGTGGCCCACACATGTATACATCTTTAAAGTCAGCCAGACAACTCTTAGAGGTATGGTGACTAATATTTGGCTTTTCTATTCTGTGTCCTTCACATCAAAAGCTCGTTCTCTCTGAGATTAGGCAGTGTTTAGTTTTACCTTAGCATCCCAAAACATATATATTCCATTTATCTGTTGTCATTGGCTCTGTTTATGCAGGACACTTCCTTGGGGTTGCAGCATCATGGGCAGTTCAAGTAGGCATAGAAATCTATAGGTGTGCAAACCGATATGTTAATCCTGCAGAAGAAGAAGAAGAGGAACAAGTCGAGATATCAGAGCAAGCCAAGGATCTCGGAAACAAAGTTGTGCGTATCACAGTACAATGCGGGGCTTCCCTAGTGTTTGCTGCCATTGGAGCCGGTATATGCTCTTGCCTTATCCGTCCGTCCACGGGCCAATGGATCGGTAAGCTCACCTCACCAGTTTCAAATGATAGGGGATAAATAGATTTTCCACTTTTTGGAATATTGATGTGGATGAATTTGCTTATTGCAGGCTGCGCGCTGGGAGACTTGGTTGGTCCGATGGTTGTATCGGTTTGCCTGCAGAAGACTCTTCAAGCTGATCGTTAACTTGTTTGGTGGAATTTGAATTCTTCTACTTGATGGTCCAAATGAAATCAAAGAGCTTTGTTTTTGTGTCTGAAAGTTTCATCTCTTCTTTACTGAAACTTTTTAAAACATTGATCAATAGACTTGAGTGATTCACGAAATGTACCTACGTTTAACAAAACAATAAGTCAGGTATTATATTCACCGGATTAATTTCGGACCTCAAGTTCGTGTTTCATTTTGCTTAGAAGTATTGATTTTGTGAACAAGTTATTCTCTGATGCATACGTGAAATATCTGGCAGGAAAAGAAAAATAGTATTTGAAGTATTGCCCAGTTTGGTATCAAGTAACCAACTTGAATTCGAGATTGCATTTGGCTGGATCGGTTTTGGTTTGGTTTGGTTTGCGTTGAATAAAATCGGACTGAATACCTTATTGGCTTGATAATTATACCAAAATTATAAAGACAATGATTTGTGCGAGGAATGCAATTCTTGCAAAGATTAATGATTACAAATAATACCATAACACGTTTTACTTGTACGTTTACAGAAGATAATGCGTAATCTCATGATATTATCATGGTGTAACATAAGGATAAAATCACGTTATGGTGGTTACAATCACGCTACACGTCAAATTAATGATGATTTTCTCGTCTATCATCATGCAAATGATATGTAATCTCATTTATTATCACATAATATTTGTTCATTAACTATATGCAAATTTCTTTATATATAAAATATAAATATTGATATATCAATTAAGCGGTTTAGTTACAATGAACTTATTTAGAGAGGCTGAATGGAAAAAATAAACACAAATAACCCTTACAATATATTAATAAACGAACTTAAAATAAAGCATCAGTCAGTTAGCAAAAGCTTTCCTTTCTTTTCTAGAAAGAATGGTGTCTCGAATGACTCGGTCAATCTCCTTGAATACCTATTGAGGTGTTCTAGAATAGGTTGTTGGACATGCAAGTGTATAACCTATAAACTCGAATGAAAGTTAAAATAAAAATAGAAACAAAAAATCGATTATAAGAAGAGCCAAAAACTAAACCTATAAACGATTTCAATTAGTAGTGGTAACAATTCACAGAGTTGAGACAAGTTTCGTTACCTTAACTCAATAAACATCCAGGGTGTACTTGGTTGATTGCGTTTTTGAGTCCCAGGATAGAACTGTGTGATGAAACCGTTGATGATACACCAATCCATGGAATATGCGAACTCTAATGTCTACTCTACACTCTTAGACTTGACAAAAAAAGATGAATTGTTGCAGTGATTTTTTTTCTTCTGAAAACCGTTGGAGAAAATGAGTATTCGCTCTTCTTTCTATAAGCAACAAAGAACGTGGTCCAAGTGGTTACCAAGTCTCGTTGATGTTACCATAAGAATAGGGGCCGTCTTTTTGTCAACAAGACTAATAAGGTTAGTCTTTAGGGTTTTTATAATGGGCTCAAATAAAATATGGCCATATTCTAATCCAAGACCCTAATCCATCATATTCTCATTCACATAAGCCAACATTTAATCCAATAAGCCAATTGGCTTAATTATACAAAAATGTTGGCCCAACAATCTCCCACATGAATATAAATGACTCTAAACATATGACTTAAAGGACTCGATAGACTCTACTGACTAGACTTATCCTATAGACTAGACGGACTGACGGAATTTCTAGAGTGTAGACAAAAATGTGCTGTATCTGAGTAAGTAGCATTTTTCAGCTTTGAACTACTCATTGTTGATATATGTCGGGTTTACATGGCCAGGAGGTGAACATAATGTCTTGAACTACCCGGAAGTTTAGTGTAAACCTAGAAAACAAATATAGCCCAACTCACTTTCTAGTATAACTAAGTTCTCAATTGTGTTCATTGTGGGCTTGAACTTTGCCTAGGATTTCATGAGTGAACTTGGAGAGTATTGCCTTACCTTCACTCTTCTAGAAACGACATTTATTTCACATTCACTAGGTGATTTGCCAAATATTTGGATGTACAATAACATGTGATACTTCATTTATTAACCAATTCTTGGGCTCAAATCATTAAAAGTTTAGAACTTATCCTCAACTTTCAATAAGTTGCATTGTTTATCATCGGCAGAGTCTGAATGCTCATAGTGCATTCTGAAGATATTATCTGATTTAGTTGTCCCTTTTTACCTATTTCTTGGGATCTCCAGTCATGTAGGTAGGGTTTCCACCATATATCTTCTTAGGTCATAGGATTTAAACCCATTCCTCTTGATGATTTTACTACTTGATCTCGAGAGAGTCCTTTAGTAAAAGGACCGGCTAGATTATCAGCTGACCTTATATAATCGATTGTGATAACCCCACTTGAGATTATGTGTCTGATGGTTTAATGTCGCCTTCTTATATGACGAGATTTACCATTATAGAGCTTATTCTGTGCTCGGGCTGTAGCCGATTGACTACCACATTGAATGTATAGTGAGAACACATGTTTCTCCCACATAGGAATATCTTCCAAAAAAATTCAAAGTCATTCAGCTTCTTCTGCTGCTTTATCTAAAGCTATAAACTCTGACTCCATGGTGGATCGAGCTAACAGAGTTTGTTTGGAAGATTTCCAAGATACTGCTGCACCTCCTAGGGTAAAGACGTATCCACTTGTGGATTTTGAGTTTTTGGAATCGGAAATCCAGTTAGTGTCACTGTATCCTTCCAGTACTTGAGGTTCTCTACCATAGTGCATCCCATAACTTTTTGTATACTGTAGGTAATTCAGTACTCTAGTTATGGCTTTCCAGTGTCTATGTCCAGGATTGTTTGTGTAACGACTTAGTACATTTACTGCATGTGCTAGATTAGGTCTAGTACAATTAGTTAAGTACATAGGACTTCATATTACACGTGCGTACTCTACCTGTGAAACTGGTTCACCTGAATTTTTGGTCAAATGAAGTTGAGAGTTTACAAGGGTTTTAGCAGTACCACTTGTATATATATTAAATTTTTTGAGAATTTTTTCAGCATAATGTCCTTGAGACAGAATAATTATATCAGAAGTTCGTGTGATTTTAATCCCTAAGATGACATCAGCAAGACCCATGTCTTTCATGTCAAACTTACTGTTGAGTAAGTTCTTAGTTTGTTGGATTATGTCTTTATTTCTTCCAAGAATAAGCATGCCAACTACATATATAAACAGAGCAATACATATGCATTTTAGTTTGTTTAATGTAGATACATTTATCACACTCATTTATTTTGAAACCATTTGGCATCATTACATTGTCAAATTTTTCATGCCATTGTTTTGGAGCTTGTTTAAGACCATACAAACACTTGACAAGGCGGCAGACTTTGTGTTCTTGTCCTGGAACAACAAACCCTTCAGGTTGTTTTATGTAAATCTCCTCTTCTAATTCTCCGTTTAGAAAAGCAGTTATCACATTCATTTGATGAATCTCCAAGTCTCTTGATGCTGAAATTGATATCAGCATTCTGATGGAGGTTATTCTCGTCACCGGAGAATATGTCTCGAAGAAGTCCAAACCTTCTTTTTGCTTGAATCCTTGCACCACGAGTCTAGCCTTGTACTTGTCTATTGAGCCATCGGTTTTCAGCTTTGTTTTGAATATCCATTTGCATCCAAGTGCTTTAAACCCTTTAGGGAGATCAGTTAACTCATAAGTATGATTTTGCATAATAGAGTCCATCTCACTATTGACTGCTTCTTTCCAGGAGGAAGTGTTCTGGTTTAGACATGGCTCAACGAAATTTCTTGGTTCATTTTCTACAAGAAAAATCATCAAAAAATCATCACCGTAAGATTTTTCCTTACGAGCTCTTTTGCTACGTTTAGGTTCATCTTGTTGAGCTTCTGAGTTAGACAGAGAAGTTCCAGATGTACTAGACTCATGACTTGTGTTATCTCTTTCTTCACAAGTTCTTTTTGGATTCTATTTATCCTTATGTGGAAACATGTGTTCGAAGAAAGATCCATTTCTTGATTCCATTATCGTGTTGCCATAGATATCAGGGATCTCAGATTTAGTAACCATGTATCTGTATGCAGAACTGTTATGTGCATAACCGAGGAAAACACAATCAACGGTTTTTGGTCCTATTGTGACCTTTTTCGAGGTGGTACTGCCACTTTTGCTAAGGACCCCCCACATTTTAAGGTATTTATACGAAGGTGACGATCATTTCCAAAGCTCATAGGGAGTCTTCCCGGTGACTTTGTGATGAATTTTGTTGAGGATGTAATTTGTGGTAAGCACTGCTTCCCCACAAATTTTGGGGTAAACCAGATTCCTGCAACATTGCATTCATCATCTCTTTCAGAGTTTGATTTTTTCTTTCAGCAATGCCATTAGATTCTGGTGAATATGGAGTTGTTGTCTGATGTACCATTTTCTTTGCAAAATGCATTAAAAGGTCCATCATATTCTTCTCCTCTATCAATTCAGACTATTTTAATAGTGCTGCTAAGTTGACTTTCAACTTCTCGTTTATATTCCTTGAATTTATCCAATGTTTGATCTTTACTATGTAATAGATATAAATAAAAGTTTTTTGTGTGATCATCAACTAACGTTACAAAATACTTTTTTCCTCCTCTAGTTGGCACAAATTTTAAATCACACAAATCTGTGTGAATTAATCCTAGAGGTTTAATTGTTCTTTGAACTTGGGGTGATGGTTTTTAGTGAGTTTTGCTTGTGAACAGACTTCATATTTTTCTTTGCTTGTTTTGCTTTTTTGGTATTAGGCTCAAGGTCATTAGTCTTTGGATGGACTTATAATTAACATGACCTAATCGTTTGTGCCAAATATCAAAAGACTTAACAAAATAAGCAAATTCGTTCTTATTCATTTAAACATCAGAAACTACATTAGAAGAAGTAGAAGCAACAACAACATTATTAGCAACAACATTATTATTTGCGGCATTAGAGGCAGCAGTAGCAGCAGAGGTAAAAGCAGCAACAGAGACGTCTATACCCTTACGAAGGACAGCTTGAATACACATCTGGAGTATTCCGTTCTTCTTGTATGATTTCCCATATACACCCCAAACTTTGTTAGAATCATTGTCCCTCCAATGTACTTGATTCCGAAACGAGCATCAGACATCAAATTTGCAGAGATAAGGTTTTTCCTAATATCAAAGTAATGCCTCACATTCTTGAGGGTTACTTCTCGTCTGGAGGTGAACTTAAGTACCAAAGAGTCTGTTCCCAGAATTTTAGACTTAGAGTCGTTCGCCATTTGCATCTTGTGATCTGACGGACTTGGGGTATAACTGCTAAACAACACTCTGTCAGTGCAGATGTGATGTGAGGCGCAAGTGTCGTACCCCCATTCTCTTGGGTTGTTTTGCAGAACTATGTTACACTCAATAATCACTGCGCATAAATCCTTTTTTTGTCAGATTCACATGGTCATTCTTTTTCCCATTGTTCTTGGGCTTGCTACGACACTTAATGGGTGAACCAACAACATATAGACCGGTATTCTCAGAAACCGGATCTTTCATGTGTGTATTGTGAATCTGTCTCAGTGTCTCATCGCTACTACAAATCTGAAAACAGTAAACACACTTTTATCAGAACAATATTACTTTTAAATATTAATTTCAAACAATTCGCATAATTTATAAAATTTGCAACTCTTGTTTAAATAATTAAAAACTTCAGACCAATATATTGATTAACGTTTTTGTAGTTAATGATTTAAACCAAACTTAATTTGGTATAAACCAAAACCAAAAACGTCGAATCCAACTTTCGATCAATTTTTTCAAAATATCAAAACAATTTTTACTTCTTATTTGATTACAAATTTAATCAAAAGAATACTAATATTCATTTACGCATGTGTCACGTTTTTGTTCTTTTGATAATATTTTTAACAAAGAATCAAAACCAATAATTGTTTCGAGACAAAAACCAAAATCAATTTGCAGACTTTAATCACGTTTTTGTCATACAACATAAAACCAAAAGTGGTTTACGTAAACCAAAATCAAATTTTGGATTGCTTTGTTTTTGATCACGTTCAAATCAATATTCTATGTTCTATCTCCACATGATAGAACTGTGTCATTATCTCCTGAATCATTGGCCACGACAATGATCAAACGTCAAAATAATTTGACTTCCTCTTTTGTTCACTTTTTTTTCTTTCAAAAAATTTAAAAAAATTCGCAGAGTTTATAAACTTGCAAATCCTTGTTAATAATATTTGATCAAATCAAATAATGATTCGCAGAATTTATTCAAAAAAATTCAAATACCATTAATGATTTTCAGTTTTTAAAAACGATAGTTTAAACAATAAACGATCCGCTGAAACCAAAAAGAATAGCAGATACCGTTTATGTGAACAGTTTAAAAACTTGCAAAAAAGTGAGTCTAACAACACAAAACAGAATTGAGATCAATTATAGACAAATTCCATTTTAATGAAGCAGGTTTCAAAAATTGTTATAACCTAATCCGAATTTTATAGATTAAATTCTAGAAGGGGCGGATTTATTGAGTTAAGACTGTAGAACCTATAAAGTCGAATGAAGGTTAAAGCAAAAACATAAGCAAAAAATTGATTATAAGAAGAGCCAAAAACTAAACCTATAAACGATTTCAATTAGTAAAGGTAACAAATTCACTGAGCTGAGACATGTCTCATTACCTTAACTCAATAAACGTCGAGGGTATACTTGGTTGATTGCGTTTTTGAGTCCCATGATAGAACTGTGTGATGAGACCATTGATGGTGCACAAATCCACGGAATCTGCAAACTCTAATGTCTACTCTACACTCTTAGTCATGGTTGTCATCGAACTACAAATATTGTTTGCTTCTTCACATGCCACATGCCCTGAGCACGAACACGACGACAAGTCTCCGGAGACATAATTCGGATGAGATAAGCCTTGTCTGTGAGTTTAGAAACTATAATGTCTCGCATCTTTCAGCTCCAAATACCGTTTACTATAGAGTGCATAGCTCCCGGGGAAGGGGCATTTCCAGGGAATTGCTCAATGGTGAAGGTTTCCCATTTATTTTTGTTTCTGGTGATAACTTCATTCGACATCTTCACAGAGTTCCTCTGAGTCAAGCTTGAAGGGAGTACCTTTACGCTTCATTCTCGAACCTTTTCCTGAGATAAGCTTTACCCAGCTGAGATCGCCAGAGGTTTAGAGATCGTTGCTGTCACAAAAGAGGCTTCAATTGGAAGCATCATAGCTGAGGTTTAAAGATCGTTGCTGAAAATCTTTTATTCTCTGATAATCGAAAATGAAAGAGACAACATGAAGTTATAAGAAACAAAAATGTAATAGCACCCACTACACCCATGAACTTATTATGTCCTATAATTAAAAGTAAAAACTGAAATCCCCAATTGATTAGAAATAAAAACTAGCAAAATATGTACCTGAAATCATTGATTGTAATTTGAATCACTTTTTAACACTCTCCCTTGATTCAAACTTGCACACTCTAAGCTTACTTCTGAAGTAGTCAAACTTGTTCTTCGATAATGTTTTTGTAAGAACATTTGCACTCTGCTCGTTTGTGTTGCAATGCTCCAAAACAATTGACCATTCACTTATCAAGTCTCTGATAAAGTGGACCTTGATGGATATATGCTTTGTTCTTCCATGATATGTTGGATTCTTGGTCATTGCTATAGTTGCCTTGTTGTCACAAAAAATTGTTGTTGCCTTCACTTGTTCTTGCTTGATGTCTTCCAAAATTCTTCTTAACCAAACTGCCTCACATGCTGCTGCAGTAGCTCCTGTATACTCAGCTTCCGATAATGATAAAGATGTCACTCTCTGCTTCTTTGAACTCCAACAAACTGCTCCAGAACCATAAGCCATAGTCTGCTGTTCCTGCAATATATCTCAACAACCTCTTTGCTGCTCCAAAATGATGCTTGGTCGGATTATGCATAAACCTAGAAATTGCACTCACATCAAAACAAATATATGGTCTTGTGTGAGTTAGTTAGATAAGACCTCCAACTAAACTCCTGAATTTTGTTGCATCTCTACTCTTTGTTTCATCGTCCATTTGCAGCTTCTCATTGACATTCATAGGAATTTCTACAACATTGCAACTTGTCATGTCAAACCTTTTAAGCAAGTCACAAGCATACTTATGTTGAGACACAAAAATCCCATCTTCCACTTGCTTAACCTCAAGACCAAGGAAAAAATACAACAACCCAAGATCTGTCATCTCAAAGTTCTCCATCATACTAGCTTTGAACTTAGCAATAAGTAAAGCACTAGAACCCACGTAAATCATATCATCTACATATAAACACACAACAAGGATATCTCCTTCACCTTGCTTCTTCATGTAGAGAGTAAGCTCACTTTTGCTTATTTCAAAGCCAGAATCTGCAAAGAAAGAATCAATCTTGTTGTACCAAGCTCGGGGAGCTTGTTTAAGCCCATAAAGAGCCTTATACAACCTATAGACGAAACCCTCTTTTCCATAAACTACAAAACCTTCAGGCTGATCAACATAAACCTCTTCACGTAGCTCACCATTCAAGAAAGCTGACTTAACATCAAAGTGGTATATTGGCCAACGCATATAAGCTCCTAAGGCATGAAGAATTCTTACAGTGTCAAACCTTGCTACCGGAGAGAAAGTATCTTCATCATCCACTCCATATTCTTGTGCATACCCCTTAACCACCAGCCTTGCCTTATACTTTTGAATGCTGCCATCTACATGATACTTAGTTTTAAACACCCACTTCACACCAATAGTATGTTTATCACCAAGAAGCTCAACCAGCTGCCATGTTTGATTCTTCTCTATAGAAGCGATCTCCTCTTCCATTGCTTTTCGCCATTCTTCATTCTTTTCTTCTTCATTAACTGTCACTGGATCAGCACTAAAAAATGCATGTTGTTCCTCATAAATTTCTCGCAGTGATCTGAATTTTTGAGGTGGACTTGGGCTTGAATTTCCTTCTCCATCACTTGCCCTATTAACTATAACTGAGCTAAGCGCTGAGCTTGCTTGTGTATTAGCTACAGAGTGTACTGGATTTTGAATATCTTCTTGTTCATCAATGTTGTCAACGGAAATTTCAACAAGCTCACCATTTCCACCTTCACGCCAGGTCCAAACCGCTTCCTCATCAAAGGTAACATTTATGCTCTCAACAATCTTCCCACTCACATGATTGTACAATCTATAACCTTTAGATTGTGAACAGTATCCAAGAAAAATGCATTTCTCAGATTTTTCATCAAGCTTCTTCCTGTTATGAACATCTGTAAGAGAGTAGCAAATACTGCCAAAAACTCTTAAATGACTCACCCCAGGTTTCCTGCCACACCAAGCTTCATATGGTGTTATGTTTAAGACTGCTCTTGTAGGAGATATGTTCAACAAGTACACTGTTGTCCTCACACTTTCTGCCCAAAACTGATTAGGTAGATTCTTCTATTTTAACATGCTTCTAGCCATCTCCACTACAGTTCTATTCTTCCCCTTTCCGCTACACCCATTTTCTCTGGTGTGTAAGCTATAGTAAGCTCATGGTGTATCCCTTCTTTCTCACAGAATTGATTGAACTCAGTAGATGTAAATTCTCCTCCTCTGTCAGTTCGTAACACCTTAACTCGCTGCTCACTTTGTTTCTCCACAAGAGCCTTGAACTTCTTGAACATCTCGAACGCTTCTCCTTTCGATTCAAGAAAATACACCCAGCTCATCCTGCTATAATCATCTGTCAGCATCAGAAAATACTTGCTGCCTCCAAGAGATGCGGTCTGCATCGGACCACATAAATCAGCATGAACAATCTAAAGACATTGAGTTGCTCTCCTTGCTTTTCCTACTGGAAATGACCTACGAGTTTGTTTCCCATATATGCAGCCTTCACACAACTTAAGAGCATCAATCTTTGGTAAGCCGATGACCATATCCTTTTGATTGAGTACCCTTAACCCATTCTCATGTAGATGACCACACCGCAAATGCCACAACTTCGAAATATCAGAAACTTTAGCGACCAAAGCACTTGTTTCAACAGAAGAGATTTCCAATGGAAAAAGATTGTTTGATGCCTTCTTCACCACTGCCAACGTAAGACCAAATTTCTTATCCTTGATGATACATACACCTCATCAAAAAAAACAAAACAATTGTTCTCCACGATTTGACCAACACTCAGCAAATTATGTGCTAGATTGGGAATGTAATACACTATAGATGAGTTTGAGATAACCATGACCATTCTGGATAGCCACGACTCCTCTACCTTCAACTTGAACTTCTTTGTCATTTCCAAGTTTCACATTAAGCTTGTAGGACTCATCTAACTCTTTGAACAACGATTTGGTTCCCGTCATGTGATTTGAACAACCACTATCCAAATACCACACAGATTTGAATGTTTCCTCACTTTTAAATGCCATAAAAAGTCGAGGCTGCTCATCTTCTTGCTCAACAAAGCTAGCATGCTTTTCTTCTTTCCATACTTTCCTGCGCAATAATGACATTGAATGTCACTTTTGTTGGGTACCTCTTGAGTTATCATAATAACCTCTTCATCTGCCTCTTCCAATGGTCTCCACGACCTCGCTCCACCGATCTGCCTCGTCGCTCTACCTGCAGCTCTAGAACTGCTGCCATTCTTCTGACTAGAGTACTCTCCCTTCATTTGGAAAGCTTTTGCTTCACTTTTCTCAGTCTTATTACCAAGACAATCCTCATGACCAATCAACGAGCTCATCATGGTGTCAAAGGTATATGTACTCATATCATTTGCCTCCATGATTGCAGGTACCACATATTCAAACTTTGGAGTTAAGCTCCTTAAAAAAATTTACTCACAACAATTTCATTTGACAAGAATTCACCATAAGACTTCATTTGGTTGACAACAGCGGAAACTCTCGCCAAATATTCTTGCATCGTCTCATTCTCCTTCATCAAAAGCGTTTCAAATTGATGACGAAGAGTCTGTAACTTGACAGCGACGCCGCCTTCTTATCTCCCATGTACTCATGCTTCAAAATTTCTCAGGCTTCGTGAGATGTATTCACCGCTGAGATCCGAGATAGGATATCATCCTCCAAAGCCGTCTGGATCCAAAACAGCGCCTTTGCATCCTTCTTGCGTCTCTCTCGTAACTGCTGATCAGGTTCCGCCAGGATTTGCATCTTCAAATCCATTCTCCACCAAAATCCCAACTTTCTTGAGATCTGAACATCGTCTTCATCTTGAGACTCCAAAGGTGATATTTTTCACCTTTATATATCGGAACCGTACCTTGCTGATTCGATCCATTGGCTGCCATAGCTCTGATACCACAATGTTGTTACGAGACAAAACACTAGAAGAAACAGAGTAAGAAAAGAACAGAGAACACAAAGAAAGTTTTTGTTGAAAATCTTTTTATACTCTGATAATCAAAAATGAAAGAGACAACATGAAGTTATAAGAAACAAAAATGTAACAGCACTCCACTACACCCAATGAACTCATTATGTCCTATAATTAAAAGTAAAAACTGAAACCCCCAATTGATTAGAAATAAAAACTAGCAAAAACATATAACTGAAATCATTGATACAATCACTTTTTCAACATTTTAGACTGCTCAGACAAGGGTCTTAGCATCACACTAAGAACTAAGAAGAGGGAGAGGCTGCCGAGCTAGGGTTTGGCTGATCTGGAACTGCGGAGGAAGATGTAACCAAAAACTGAGGGGAGTTGGAGACACGACCTTTAGGACCACGACAGGGGTTTGGTTTTTGTCTTAGCTCAGGTAATACTACATCACTATTTATTATAAAAAGGAGATTAACGCAAAAGACGGAACACCAATAAATAAAATAAATAAAAATTGCTGTTAATAGACTACTAGCATAAATTTCGTGACATCTACTAAACTAACTTGTTATATTAATACGAAATGTTATATTTACGAATATAGAGAGTACTTATATACGAATATCAGATTATGTAAGCGCATTCATCATTTGCAAAACCAAAATCAGAGCTACATATTCTCAAAGAGACAAAACTTCGAAACCGATATTATAAGTCATTAGATAGCTCACATGACATGAACCCTCTATCATTTTTATATAAACAATATGTTAACAAACCCCATATACAAAAAATATGTATATTTAAAGATAAATTTTACAAAGGACGAAAGTACTTTGGTATGTCTCCATAAAACTTCAATCACTTAATTGTCTCTACCTATAACTGTCTTTCAAAAAGGAGAGATATTTTGAATAGGATTGCAAATGTAGACTGTAAAGAGAGACACATCACCACACAAACACGAAAGTCATATGAATGGCTCCAAATTATTCGAATGTCTTTATTATAAAACTGGCCCTCCCTCTTTAATAGACTTATATTAAATACTTACAACTACTTTCTTCTTGCACACCAAGCCACTAATTATACTCCAACCGTTTTATTTTTGACCCTACATTACACACTAATGCGTGAACCCTCATTGGCCGATATGCCTTACATATTTTCATAAAAAATTATTTACTAATTTTAATGATCAAATCAAAATCAAATGACAACTATATATTATTCGGAAATACATTATTTTTCCTTTTATTTTTACTTCGGGAATAAAAAAACCAATTTGTATTACTTGCCTCACTCTATATATAAACAACTCTTTGGTCGTCTTTATAATTTAACGAAGCTTCAAGCTTGCCTTTGATTTTGAGCTTCTTCTTCTTCTTTTCTACTCTTACACAATGGAAATGAAATTGCTATTAACTTCAGCTTTCACTCAAATGTTTGGCTACTCAAACCATATGGATCGAACCAGCAACTACGAGAGCAGCCGAAACAAAATCAAGATGATGAAGAAAGAAGAATTCCCAAGTGGATTCCAAGTTCCTCTTCACTACCCTAAATACTCCAAGTCTGATTATGAAGCCATGAATGATCTCTGCCTTGACTTGCTCCTTAAACAATATGGATTCTCCTTCGAAGGTTCTCTTGAAGACAAAAGGGTTTTCGCAATTGAATCGTTTCTTTGGCCTGATCAGCTTTAAGCTTTATGTTGGTATGAATTCTCTCATCCCTTTCCGCCAGTCGATCCTATCAAGATTGAGTTTGTATGACAGTTTATGAATGTTTAGAATTATGTAAAATTTTCATTTGTATCAGTCACTTAGTAATCCAGTTTGTATGTTTTTTATTTGTGTTTGGGGAAGTTTTGAAGATGAAATTTACACATATGTATCATCATCAGTATATGATTTGGTATTTTTGATGTATTATGTATAGACAGTATTATAAACATGTGACAATCTGATTAATTCTTTCTCTTTGTTAATAATAAATTTTAAAAAAAAACTAATTGAAGAGAAATAAATTCGGATAGATTTTCATACATTATTACTAGTACTAGTACTACTCTTGCATTAACACAAGTATTACAATGGTCAAATGTGAATGCAGGAGAGTTCATTGCTTTTTAGATGAATATATATTAACAATGGTCAAAAGTGTGAATGCGGGATGGCTCACTATTTTACACATTGGGATACTTTTTTCTTTAACAAATACTGTGGTCAACTAATCGAAGCAAAAACCTTATATAATTTTATTACAAATAATTTGCGTAATAATATTTCAAAAGTATATTCGAATTATGATTTCCTCTAACCGAAGTGCTCGATGAATCAAATTATTAAAAAAAATTTGTGTCAGCATTTAAAATTGCATGTCGGTAGTTGGCTTATACATAACTTGGTTGTATTTCTAAGTGTATAACTAGAAAGTAAGAAATGAAATGTTAGATAGTTTATAGAAAAAATTTCTAGAATAGTTTAATAAAATAGGTTAATTACTAAAATAATTTTTTTGCAACTATGAACAGTAAAAAAAGATGAAATTATTTGTTATTCTTAAGGGCCTACTTTTATTATGAGAATGTCATTTAGAACAATTTTTAAAGAAAGAATGAGAAATATGAATCGTTAAACTTCTTCTCTTCTTCTCTCCTTTCACAAAAAAAAAAATTGTGATTCGTATCTTTCAAACTTTCACGAAAAGTTTCTCTACTTTCTCTTTCATCGTCTTCGTCGTTAACTTCTTCTCTTCTTCTTCTCCTCCGTTTTCTCGTCATAAAATCGGCTTCTCTTATATTTTCTTGTAGATTTCCGCATTCTACCTTCTCATTCATCGTCTTTGTGGTTCACTTCTTCTCTTCTTCTTCTTCTTCTTCTTCTTCTTCTTCTTCTTCTCCTCCGTTTCTCGTCATGAAACCGGCTACTCTTAGATTTTCAGTAGATTTCCACTTTTTGAAATTGACATAAACCTATATCGTCATCTCAAAAGTAAGTAACCAATCTCTGCTTTTTTGTGTAACAGCTAGGTTGTAAACTTTTAACGATAAAGGCTTGAAGTTAGAGATATTTTACTGTTGTTGTGAGGTTTACAAGAGGCTAGATTTGTAATTTTGTTGATTGTTTCAGTTTGTGCAAGATTTAGGGTTAGCAGATCGTTCAATATGGGTTTGCGACTAAAATAACTACACTAAAATTGAATTGTTTGTAGGATTTGTATTTGTTTTATAGGTTTAAAGGCAATGGTTGGGTGGGTTTTGTGTTCGGTGATGTAGGCTTTGTACTCAGTTATGTAGGTTTTGATTGGCATTATGTAGGTTTTGAATGACGTTATGTAGGTTTTGGTTATGTTATATAGGTTTTGGTTCTGTTATCTAGGTTTTGGGTCACGTCATGTAGACTTTGGTTTACGTTATGTAGGTTTTGGTTTACGTTATGTAGGTTTTGGTTTACATTATGTAGGTTTTGGTTTATGTTATGTAGGTTTGTTTACATTACGTAGGTTTTGGTTTACTTTATGTAGGTTTTGCCTCAGTTATGTAGGTTTTGCTGTAGGTTTTGGTTTACGTTATGTAGGTTTTTTTTATGTCATGTGGTCTGGTTCAGGAAGAAGTGGATGTGGAGGCATCCCATGAAGAAATATGGGCTGAGATAAACACAGATATACTCGAAGGTCCAGACTACTACAAACTCACTAAGGCATTCCAGAGATGCAAGTATGTTTTGCTATGACATGTAGGTTGACGCGGAATCCCGAAGGAATCGTCACTCCAAGTTGTAAAGGATAGTCCTTGATCTTCAATGAATTTGAGTAACCTCCACCATAGGTATATCAAACCTAAGATTGTTGTTGTTTCAACTCGCCTTCAAATAAGCAAGGTGGTGGAACCACACCTTTAGTATATTAAACCAAAGATTGTTGTTGTTTCGACTCGCCCCTTCACGCCAATGGTTAGGAATGGCCATACAAGTGTGATGAAAATCACTTGATAAACCAGTTTGATCCCTTGGATATGACACACCAAGAAAGATCGAAAAGTTCACAAAGAACAAAAGAGAATCACTCTCAAATTTAGTGATAAAAAAGTAGTATCCTCACAAATGAGAATTACATAAGTTTATAAAGAAAAGAAATGACTCTCTAGATTCCTCTAAACTTATTGAATGTCACAATTTACTATGACTTGAATGAGAAGGACTCTTGAACTTTTGGCCTCCAAAATATCTTTTAGTCTTCCAAATTCGTCACTATTCATGGGCTGGATTATAAGACTTGATTTAAGACTTCTCTTGGACTTGTAGAAGGCTCAAAGTGGTTTAGACTTGGCAACTATAAAGTCCAATGGATTCCTTACGTTGTTCTTTTTCCAAAAGACCTTGAATAAATCCAAAAATGCTCTCCTTGATTTGTTTAGCTCGTGATCTTGTAATTGGACCGACTGGAATCTCCAAATCTCTCTCGTGATCTTCATTGCTTAGCTCCAAGTTCTCCTTAGCTTCCTTGCTGTTTTCCATGATCATATCATCCACTTCCTCTTGAAAAGGATTTGACCTCAAACCAGATTCATCTACATCGAAAGGAATCAATCAGAAATGTTAAAGCTAGAACTGATTTTGTACTCACTTGGCAAGTCTATCTTGTAGGCATTTTCATTGATCTTTTCCAAGACTTGAAATGGCCCAATGGCCATTGGCATTAGCTTAGACTTCCTTTGAGCTGAAATTCGTTCCTTCCTCATGTGAATCCAAACTAAGTCTCCGGGTGTAAAACTCTTCTCACACCTTCCTTTTTGGCTTGCTTTGATATTGCTTAGTCTTTTGCTCAATGTTAAGCCTCGTCTTTTTATGAAGGTTCTTGACCATCTCAGCTTTCTTTTTCCCATCTACTTGAATGTCCTGTGCCCTTACAACAAAACCTAGAAACACAAGGTCATCCGAACAAAAGGTACACTTTTTCAAGTTAGCATATAGCTTTTCCTTTCTTAGTACACCTAAAACCGATTTCAAATGCTCATTGTGCTCTTCCAAACTTTTGTCAAAAACCAAAGTATCATCAAAGTAGACAACCACAAAAAAAAACAATAAAATGTCTCAAAACATGGTTCATTAACCTTACGAACGTGTTGGGTGCATTAGTTAATCCAAAAGGCATGACTAACCACTCATAAAGACCATGTTTTGTTTTAAAAGCTGTTTTCCATTCATCACCCTCTTTCATTCGAATTTGGTGATATCCACTCTTAAGATCAATTTTAGAAAGGACAGAAGAACCATGCAACTCATCTAACATATCATCTAAGCGAGGAATTAGATGTCTATACTTTACCGTGATATTATTGATGGATCTACAATCAACACACATGCACAAAGTTCCATCCTTCTTAGGAACTAGTAAAACGGGCACGACACATGGACTCATGCTCTCACGGATATATCCTTTCTCCATCAGCTCACTCACTTGTCTTTGCAACTCCTTGGTATCTTCCGGATCGGTTCTATAGGCTGGACAGTTTGGAATGGATGCTCCGGGTACAAAGTCTATTTGATGCTAAATCCCTCGGATTGGAGGTAGACCACTAGGGTTCTCATCTGGAAATACATCTCCAAAATCCTGCAACAAAGAAGAAACACCACTAGGCAAACCGGGGTCAAGGTTAGTAGAACTCATAAAGACCTCTTTGAACATAAGTACAAATATAGGCGGATGTGAAACCAAAGCTCTCTTTATCTCATTTGACCTCACAATGAAATTTTGGTGTTTTCTCTCTTTTCTCTCTTTGTGTGTTTCACTCTTAAGCTCACTCTTTTTTTGTGTTTCTCTCTCAATCTCACTCTCTTTTTGGTTTTTTGTATTTGAGTCACTCATAGTTCTCTCCTCACGTTGCTTTAGAAGTAAATAATCTTGGTAGATCTCATTAGGAGTCATAGGAACAAGCGTAACAGTTTTCCCCTTATAACCAAATGAATGCTTGTTGGTGAAACCATCATGAACAACTTTCTAATCAAACTGCCACGGTCTCCCAAGAAGAATATGCCCAGCCTCCATTGGCACAATATCACAAATCACATCGTCCTTATACTTTCCAATGCTAAATGGAACCACAACTTGCTTTGACACTTTGAGTTCTCCAAACTCACTTAACCATTAAAGCTTGTACGGCTTGGGATGTTTTCGAGTAGTCAATCCCAGTTTCTCGACAAGTGTAGTACTCGCCACATTCGTACAGCTCCCTCCATCAATTATAAGACTACACACCTTATCAAGAACAAGACATCGCGTGTGGAATAGATTCTCACATTGCACATTCTCCTCTAGTTTACCTTGCACACTCAAAGACCTTCTAGCTACCAAAAGATCACCTTTGGTTGCATGTAACTCCAGCTCATCTTGAGATGACATCGAATCTAAAATCACTTCTTCCTCAGTTTCGTACTCTCCATTGAGTCTAAGTATTATGGCCCTCTTTTTTGAACATTCATTTGCATAATGTCCACTGCCATGACACTTAAAACATTGCACATCACGATTTCTTGTAGAAGAGGGTTCAACTTTACCTTTGACCTCTTGTCGGCTAGTATTCGGCTTGGATTCAAACTTTGGTTTTGGAACAATTTTGTCTTCGCGTGAGTAGCTAGGACGTTGAGTAATAGAACTCATGCCATAAGTTTGACATGTGGTACCCTTCCTCATGAGCTGTTGCTCCACCAAGATAGCCTTATGCAACATCTCTTCCAAATCCACATAGTGTTGCATTTCTACTCGATCTTGGATCTCACGATTCAAACCACTAAGAAATCTGGCCATGGTAGCCTCACGATCTTCATCTATATCGGTTCTCATCATAAGTATTTCCATCTCTTGAAAATAATCCTCCACACTTCGGTTGCATTGCTAGATGTTATGTAGGTTTAGCTATACGTTATGTAGGTTTTGTTGGTTAATTTGAAATTAATCATTTTTGCAGATTCGTCTTGTTAGGAACATGGTCCACAATACCGTAGAAGAAGTTTATCCTTTCTGGGAGGGGAGAAGTGTTTGGGGACCGTAGACTCCACAATATGATTATGGATATACTTGGCGAGGATCTTGATGAGAGCTTCTGGGAGATGGATAATTTGAAGAAGAGGAAGTTGACAATGGTGGTCGTTGACGCCGAGCAAAACTTAAGTAAGGTATATGTTGTGGGTTTTGATTCATCACATGTAGGTTTTGGGTTATATTATGTAAGTTTTGCGTATGATTTGTAAGTTTTGATTCCTATTATGAAGGTTTTGGTATGGGATGTAAGTTTTGGTATGGTTTTGGGTTCAGTTATGTAGGTTTTGGGTATGACTTGTAGGTTTTGGTATGCGATGTAGGTTTTGGGTATGACTTGTAGGTTTTGATTCGCGTTATGTTATGTAGGTTTTGCAAGTTGTTATGTAGGTTTTGGTTTCAGTTTTATAGGTTTTGGTTTCGTTCATCTTATGCTTCTTTCTTCTTTTCTTACAGATATCGTCCTTCAAAGTTTGTTCAATAGTGAGTCGTATTTTGCAAGGAGTCCACCAATCAGTCGCTATATATGATCCATTTGGTGATAATGAGGCAGGACAACTGAAGAGATTTGTTGAATACGTGACAGCTGACTTGTAAGTCCCCCTCATTTGCAACATAAAAAATTACAGGCTTACAATTTTGTGTAACATGTACGTCTATTTAGCAATGGTGACGGCCCATTGAAGAATACCGATTTCTACATTCGGCTGATGACAAGCAGATGGGAATTACCAGCAAGTGATCTCCAATATGGCTGGTTGGCTACACATGTATGTAGCTTATGATATGTACGATACGGTTGGTTGTAGTTTTGGTGTATATTATGTAGGTTTTGGTTTATGTTATGTAGGTTTTGTGTATGACTTGTACATTTTACGTTTCCGTTACATATGTTCTGGGTATGATATGTACGTTTTGGTTGCTGCTATGTAGGTTTTGGGTATGACTTGTAGGTTTTGGTTTACGTTATGTAGGTTTTGCGTATTACTTGTTGGTTTTGATTTAGGTTATGTAGGTTTTGGTTTCTGTTGGGTACGTTTTAGTTTCTGTTTTGTAAGTTTTGGGTTGTCACCATTCAGAAGTCGTCGGATTGCTTTTGTTGATCCGGAGTTCTCAACAATGTGGGTTACCGAGTACCATACTGACTTCCTTCGCAACAAGGGCAAGAATTTCTGTTTTGGGAGAGGGTACGTAGACCTTTACAAAGGGAATGACGGCATGTACGCTACTGAAGGAAATGGGTAACGGAGGTAGATTGGGTGTACATAGCGCACAACGTTGGGGGAGCTCATTGGGTAGCGTTGGAGGTGGACTTGGTGAAGTGTATAATCAAAATCTTTGATTCCTACATGTCCATAACGACGGACCATATGGTTTTGGACCAATGCAAAGCCTTCGCCAAAATGACCTTGCTCCTAGTCAAACAAATGGCATTACCGATTCAGAAAGAAAAGCTTATCGGCCAAGCATACAAGATTTCAAGGGCCAAAAGAGTTTCACAACAGAGTTGCAGGGGGGTGGGGGGATTATGGGATTTTGAATGATTGATCCTAGGTGTCTCATTTGAGGGTTTAACCGATACCATTATTCCATTCCTCCGAATGAAGTATGCAATCGAGGTCCTAGATGAGCTTTCCTAGGATTGTGACATTATCATGACTGACCCCAACCCCCGATGAGAGAATGAGGACAACAAGGGTACATGGATCTTCGACAGTCAACCTTAAGGAGTGGGTAGAGTCACGTACTTTATTGTACGTTTTATGTATAATTTTGTAACTTCTCCTAACATGTACATAACAACAAACGATGTATGGTGGTATAATTACTTGTTTATCGCCACATAACACTCTAAAAAACCTACAAAATAAAATCTAAGACCTACATAAAATAGAACCAAAACGTACATTATGTGGACCAAAACCTACATAATTTGAATCAAAACATACATAAGCGGAACCAAAAACTACATAACATGGAACCAAAACCTACTTGAGTTGAACCAAAACCTACATAAGACGAACCAAAACCTAGATAAGCGGATCAAAAGCTACATAACGGGATGTAGAACCTACATCAATCTAAGTCAAAACCTACAAAAGAGACGTAAAACGTACATAACACTATGTCAAAACATACATAACGGGACGTAAAACCTACATACATAGACTCAAAACCTACATTAGACATACCAAAACCTACAAAATGGGATGTAAAAACTTCATAACAGTGAGTGACATACATAACAGTGAGTCATAACCTACATTACACTTAGTGAAAGGTCATATATGCGATGGTTTCGATGGGCAAACGCGTATTATGGCCGTGTTGAGAACACTTTGAACAAGTGTATGTCTTCCTTGGTCGTTTATACTCAGCTACAACCTCAAGGATGCCTTTTATTATTGAGTTTATTGGTCGACCTGCTTGTTTTATAATCGTTTGAGGCTTATAATTCTGGCTAGCAACCTCCTCGGGTACAGGTGTAGCAGCATCTCGAGGGTTAATATACTTTGCGTAGGCATTATACAAAGTTGTTGTGTGGTAATACCAATGAGTGAGATAGACTATTTGAAAACCAGCACTTTCAGCGGCAGGTAGGGCATGGACACAAGGAAATTTGTGCACGTCATACCTCTTGCATGAACACTTTTTCTTTGTCAAATTAACAACATTGGAAGAGGTGTGGTTTGTCACATGTGCCTGATGTTCGTATATTTATTGTACCACGAAAAGTTTGGCTTCATGAGCTCTCCCGTAAAAGGTCAATGATTATCCCAACATCATTAATAGTAAAACCAAGATGACGGAAGTAACACATACATAACATAACAAAACCTATGTAAGCGGAAGTAAAACCTACATGACCTGACCAAAACCTACATAACGTGAAAAATTAAAACCTACATACCATGACAAAAACCTACATAACATAGCAAAACTTACGTAAGCGGAAGTAAAACCTACATGACCAAACCAAAACCTACATAACGTGAAAAAGTAAAACCTACATAATAACAAGTAAAACCTACATATCGTGACTGAAACCTACATACCATTAGCACTTTCTCAACACCATATGTGAGAGAAGTTGTCGTTAGTGCCATTTTTTCCTCCTATTTGTGAACCACCTTGTTAACATGGACCTTATTGCATCAGTTAATTGCATAATTGGCAAAGTCCTTGCTTCACTCAAGGCATGATTAATTGATTCGGCTATATTCGTTGTGGTGATGTTGAACCTATTACCGGGGAAATGTACACGACTCCATAACCGAAAATCAACTTTAAGTAAATAAGCATGAATGAGAGGATTGACTTCTTGGATTTGTGCAAATAATACATCAAAATCTCGTATCCTATACGCAGTAGCCGCTATTTTAAATAGCTTGAAAGAATCACCCCCCTAAAGTTCAACAAGATATTCTTGCGCAACTGGTAGGTGCATATACCCCTATCAGCTAGTAGGTATACTTTCTTTATCGCAATGCTTATTGACCGATGCCTATATGAAATTATTGCTAGTTTTTCATCATCCGGGATAACCATCCCAAGATTCATCTTTCTCGGTGTCAACTACCCCGAACGCAATTAGAGATATATTAAAACTTCCGTCTTGCAATGCGGTGGTAAGTAGTGTTCCTTTATATCTACCTTGCAAAAATGTGCCATCAACAACCACAACCTTCCACTTGAATGAAAATCCCTGAATACTCGCATCAAACGCAATGAACAGAAACTTGAATTTTTTGTCTTGATCAACTTCAAGCTTTATTAGTGTGTCGGGATTCGCTCGTCTTAACATGAATAAATATGCAGGAAGTTGTTCATAACTGCTCTCCGGAGACCCTCCAACCAGCTGTAGGACTTCCTTTAGGACCCGGTGTGCCTTCCAATATTTTATCTACAACAAAGACAAAAACTTATATCAAACAACAAACCTACATACGCATGACCAACATAAGTGGAACAAAACCTACATAACATGGACCAAACCCTACATATGGACCAAAACCTACATAACGTGGACCACAACCTACATGAAAGGGGCGAAAACCTACATGAGTCGAACCAAAACCTACATAATACGAACCAAAACCTACATAAGCGGACCAAAACCTACATAAATTGAATCAAAGAACCACTGACTTTAACTCTGTAACATTTATTTAGACACTCAGAGACATGAAGGGGTAGAATAGACAGACCTACACTACCAACAAAATCAACATAGAGGCGAGCAAGAACATGTGGACTAGCTTGCCTTGCATGATATGACCGCTCTGTCACAGAACAAGTGATGCTTTCCCACATATAGAGCTACTATCAATTGATGCTGCTCTAAGGTACCATTGGCATCCAGGCACCCAACACTTTACGCGCAACAAGAATCGTGATGATGCTATAACATCAATATCAAAACGACAGGTTGCAGCAAGAATATTCAATCTTGTCTCCAACTCCTCTTTTGTTGGATAACATTGCCAAATGGCTAAGTCTACATCACTTAATTCTTTACCCACAAACTCAACACTAGAAAATAATTTCCTTTGATTAGAATTTTCTCCACTGCGAGAATTCTCTCCACTACGAGCGTACTCTTCATCTCCAGAGCTGGCACCATCAAGATCGTCATAGGTAGTCAAACCTGCTTATTATGTCTTCAACAACTTCATCCAATTGTAGGTTTTTTGAAAACCTACAAGACGGATATGAAAACCTACTACATTTTTTAGCTACGGACTCATGAAGACTATCATCACGAGCTACCTCTTCTTCTGATTCTACATCCAATCTCTCATAAAATTCAACACAAAGACGCATTCCATACCTCATTGCCTTCTCCACAAAGATTTTTATTAACTCAGTATCAAATAAGTACACATGTGGCGTATCTTCAGGAGATAGTCTCATTTATGCAGTCAGCCTCCTATAACTCAGAGCAACATCATGTAACTGTTCACTCATCTTAAGTTGCTTCCATACCTCTTAAACTAATTCCACCAAGTTTTTTCATGTCTGAATGCGTCTGAATTTGCTCCCAGACGATTTGTCGACATAAAAGAACCACCGATCTTCCTCATGTCTCCATCTTCCACGAATTACTTCAACTTGATCCATTTTAAACATGTAACAACTCGCAATGAAAGATGATGAAATATGTGAGCTAGTTAGGTGGTACCATAAAGGTTGATGAAACATATAGATAGTTGACGGCGATACCATTAAATGCAGATGTTAGGTGGAAGTTTAATAATGGGGGTAAAATTGTCATTACTTGAGACCTAGGTAACAGTACATAGCAAACCTACAAAACGTATGTATCAAAACCTACACTACATACGTATCAAAACCAGCATGATTCAAAGCAAAACATACTAAAGGTAAATCAAAACCTACATGAAGTAAATCAAAACCTACATGAAGTTACTCAAAACCTACACAACAAACCAAAACCTACATCACATATCAAAACCTACAACACGTGTAGTAAAACATACATAAAGTGATTCAAAACCTACAGTAAGTGTAGCAAAACCTACTTTACATAGCGAAACCTAGATAATTGTAGCAAAACCTACATAAAGTGATTCAAAACCTACATTATGTACCAAAACCTACTTCACATTTCAAAACTTACATAACGTGAATCAAAACATACATCACGTGTTCAGACAAAAACCTACATCTGCCACAGTTTTTCTCTTTCTACACGCAGGTAACGTGCAATTTCTCACTAATGGCAATTTCATAATATTTTTTTATTTCCAAACGAAAAATGGTAAAATAGCTTTATTAGATATTGGAAAATAAGATTTGTAATTTCAATTTTTTTCAAATTAGAAATGTAATTAACTCATCTTCTTAAACTAATTTAGTAATTCACCATATTTTATAAGCAAGTTGATGTTGGTGAGATAACAAATCCATCCAAAGAAGGGTTACTAACGAGATGAATGAAATACTCACAGCAATTCCCTCACCTCAGGAGGTCCAAGCTGCTGTTCTCACTATTCACCAAGGGAAAAAACACTTAGTCTGATAGATTATTTG
Source organism: Lepidium sativum (assembly GCA_023374145.1). NCBI lineage: Eukaryota > Viridiplantae > Streptophyta > Magnoliopsida > Brassicales > Brassicaceae > Lepidium > Lepidium sativum. The sequence goes on from JAKUCM010005152.1 coordinate 38,692, forward strand.
TTGGGTTCTTTTAAAAAAAAAATTGGACACACATTGGAAAAGATTTCACGGAAAAAATCAAAGATTGCTTTGAAACCGGTGCTATACCGAGGAATCTAAATCATACACATGTGAGACTAATTCCAAAAGAAGACTACAGACCAATCACACTATGCAATGTGAGATACAAGATCATCTCAAAGATCCTAACAAAGAGACTACATCCATTGATGGGCCACCTTATATCTCAAACTCAATCTGCTTTCGTTCTGGGAAGAGCTATTCAAGATAATGTTCTGATTACATATGAAACTCTACATTTTCTTAAGCAGTCTCAAGCAAAAAAAACAATTAAAATGGACATCAAAACAGATATGAGCAAAACCTGTGATAGACTTGAATGACCAGTTATAGAAGCAGTACTAAGGAAGCTTGGTTTTAATCATAAATGGGTTAATTGTATAATGATGTGCACCACAACAGTCTCTTACTCTTTTTTCCTAAATGGGTTTACAAAGAGACTGGTTTCACCACAAAGAGGGATCCGACAGGGAGATCCACTTTTCCCATTCATTTTTATTTTATGCAACAAAGTCCTTTCATGATTAAGCAAGAATTCCAATGAAGATGGTACCTCAAAATGGATCAAAGTGGCAAAGGCGAGTCCATGCATTAACCACCTCCTTTTCGTCGATGATACAATGTTTTTCTGCAGGTCTGACGAAAAAAGTTGCATGGTTTTAAAGGAAATTCTAAGAGATTATGAACAAGTCTCATGGCAGATGATTAATAAACTGATATCTTCAATTACCTTTTCCTCAACAAAACTGCAAGGTACACGCTTGAGAGTTAAAAGAGTATTGGAATATGGGGAGAAGGAGGAAACGGTAAATATCTTGCACTCCCTGGATGTTTCGGAGAAAGAAAAAAGACATGTTCAATCAGATTGTAAAAATGATCAAACAGAGTGCCGCAAGGTGGTCAACGAAACGATTATCACAAGCAGTGAAGCAAGTAGTGTTACAGTCTGTACTTACAGCGATTCCAACGTACACCATAAGCTGTTTTGCACTTCCAACCAGTTTAATTTCGCGAATACAATCAGCCTTAACCCGGTTTTGGTGGGACTCAATTCCAGACAAACGAAGTTGTTGTTGGGTGTCTTGGAGAAAGCTGACAAGAAAGAAAAAGGAAGGTGGATTAGGATTTCGTGACACCAAAGCTTTTAATATTTCTCTTTTGGTAAAACTAAGTTGGTGGATATTGGAACACCCTGAATGTCTATATGCAAGAGTCATGATGGGAAAGTATTCACCAAACACACTTTTCCTTGAATGTAATCGGAAAGGCCAAGTATATCATGGTTGGAGGAGTGTGTTACTGGGAAGATCTCTTCTGCGACAAAACATAGGGAAAATTATTGGGAATTGAAGAAACACATAAGTTTGGAGAGATTCTTGGGTACTCTCCAACTCGAATTCTGCATGCCTAGGCTCGCCAAATAAAAACCAAGAAGACCTGAAAGTTTCAGTTATACTCCATGAAGTCTCAAATTCTTGGAATCTGCAGAAGTCTACATGGTGCAAGTGATAAATATGTGTGGCTACCTAGACCTGATGGTGAATATAAAGTGAGCTCGGGATATCATACATGGCTCTCCCTCTCAAATCAGATTAGGAACACGATCAAACACCATGGAATCTGAATTTGAACAAGACTGTTTGGACATCAAAATGCTTGCCAAAAATCATGATGTTTCTATGGAAAGCTGTGCATAAGGCCCTTCCGACAGTATACGCTCTTCACCATAGGGAGATTATTGATTTTAGCAGTTGTTAGAGATGCAGCACATGAAGAATTAGCTATTTTTCCATCTTTCCTTGGGTCCTATGGTCTTTGTGGACATCACGAAATCACTTATAATGGTCCCTCATTTTGAGAGAAAAAATTAAAAGGAGGAGAATAATGAGAAAAAATCATCTCCAATGATACATTATTTTGAGAACAATATTCACCTTCCTCATTTTTATTTGAATTTTTTTATTTGCATTTTGGTCCTTAATTTTTTTGTATATTTATATTTTATACATAAATAAACATAAAATAATAATATATGTATCCTTTTATATGTTTTTTTTTATTAACGGCTGAGTTGTCTTAAGTGGAGTTACTGTCGGCCACTAAGCTAATAGCCATTTGATATATCATTTTATATGTTCAAAAAAATTTACATGAAATTATAATTTTATATTGCAATTACACAATTAAGATAAGTGAATTATATTTGCTACTTTAAAAAGTTAGAGGCAAATTGCTCTTAGTTTAGTGGTTGACGGTAAGTCCAATTAAGACAACTCATTTGCACAATCAGGGATCGAGTTATTCTGCCTACATTATGTAGTTATTTAGCTATTAAATCGGTCAGTTGTGGTTCAATATAAGCTGTCGTTGACAACATAAAAATTAAAAAAGAGAATATTTTTAAAAGAAAAATAGAATATACCCATCATTTTAAGTTTGTTTTATTTTGAAGGAAAATTTGAGAGTAATCATTGGAGATGCGCTCGAAGCCATAAGCAAAGCCAAAGAATGGCTGAATCTCAATCAAAGGAACCATTTGATACAGAACCTTCCTAAGGAATCGCTGGTAAACGAATATAAAGCTTGGACAGACGCAGCCTGTGATTCTAACTCTCTCAACCCATGACTAGGATGACTCATTAAGGGAAGATCAGGAATTGAAGTGGTGAGATCAACAGCTATGCGAAGCTTCGCTAAAACGCCTCTAATGGCGGAAGGACTTGCTGTGATAGCAGCATTATACCAAGCTTGTGAGTTAGAAATCAAGAGCCTCAAAGTCTCCGATTCTCTTCAGCTGGTTCTAGCAATCCGATTAAACCAATCCTTATTGACATCTACAAAATCGTTAAAGACATTGAAGCTATTTCAGGGAATTTGGACTCGATCTACTTTTATCACATTAATCGCTCGACAAATTTCTTTGCAGACTCTTTAGCAAAAAAAAGGCCTTTGGTAGAAGCCCATCGTATATTGGACTAGTTATGTTTGAATGATGTTAGTTTTCTGACCAAAAGAAAAGTAAGAAATAAAATATAAAATAAGTATTTTTTTCAGGAGATAAAATCCTTCAATATTTTAAAAATCCATTTATACATCTAATAGTTTTACTGCCAATTTCTTACAAAGTGCAGCTATATAAATCATAGACTCCAAATAAATACATATATTTGAATAAATCTTCATAAGTTTTGAAAATTCATTATGTTATATCTTCCTCCATTTAATTCAACGATAAATTTTGTTGATGTTGAAAGTTGGAATTTGATATTCAAAAATAAAAAATTTGGAATATAAATGAAAAAAAAAAGAATTATTAAAAAATCTTCAGCGAGATGTGATATCTTAAGAAGAAGAAAAAAAAAGATAAAAGAAGGAAATAAAATACCAGAAAAAAAACTAGAAGTAAAGCACCGAAGAGAATTGGCCAACTGTGATATCTTAAGAAGAAGAAAAAAAAAGATAAAAGAAGGAAATAAAATACCAGAAAAAAAACTAGAAGTAAAGCACCGAAGAGAATTGGCCAACTGTGATAACGTCAATGGAGAAGAATTGTGAGATCCGAACACACCGCTTCTTCCGATTTTGATATTCCAATCGATCTTAATTCTGGGTGAGTCTAAATTCTTCAGCTTCGGATTCTTTGTTTGATTACTCTTTGACACCATTAATCTGTTCATCGTTGATTATCTTATCTTAACTGTATAACTCAGATTATGTTTTTGTTTTTTTTTCAAACACTCAGATTATGTTTCTATTCTCTGACTTATAACGAAATTTACAATCTTTGGTCATAACTTGACAAACAATTTATCTATCTCCTACAGTTTCTATTTATGTGAATGGTTTCTGAAGCCTGCAAAATCGATACTGACAAGAGATTTTGATTGATCCGCAGATCCCAGAAAACTGCGCAACTTTCATACATACCTTTTCTGACTTACAGAATGTCAAGTGATTCAGCTCGTGCGCCATTGTTACCTACGGAGAAGTTAGATCCAATGGTTCCAGACTTTAAGCAAAACTCAATAACTTCTTCTTCAAGAAGAAGAAGACTTCGTCGCTCTAAAAGCGCTCCTCGAGGTGATTGTATGTTCAATGATGATGTTAAACTCGAAGAACCACCTCCTCATCCAACTAAAATCCCAATGTTCAGCAATCTAAACCCGAACCTAAGGCAAGTGATCATGTTCTTAGCTTTATATCTAATCATTGGAACATTCTCTTTCTACCTCGTGAGAAACCAGATTTCTGGTCATAAGACCAATGGTGTGTTAGATGCTCTCTATTTCTGTATCGTTACGATGACAACTGTTGGATATGGTGACCTTGTCCCTAATAGTTCTGCCTCAAGGCTACTTGCTTGTGCCTTTGTCTTCTCGGGAATGGTCCTTGTGGGTCACCTTTTAAGTAGAGCAGCAGATTATCTAGTGGAGAAGCAAGAGACTTTGCTTGTTAGGGCTTTCCATTTGCGTCAAACTTTTGGTCCAACAGACATTCTCAAGGAGTTGCATACGAACAAGTTGAGATACAAATGCTATGTCACATTCCTTGTCCTTGTTCTCATCTTCTTTGTTGGTACGACTTTCCTTGTAATGGTTGAGAAAATGCCGGTTATCGAAGCTTTCTACTGCGTTTGTTCCACTATCACGACGTTGGGTTATGGTGATAAGAGCTTTAACTCAGGAACAGGACGCCTTTTTGCTGTGTTTTGGATTTTGACAAGCACTATATGTTTGGCTCAGTTTCTCCTTTATGTAGCTGAGCTCAATGCAGAAACCAAACAGAGGGCGTTAGTGAAATGGGTTTTAACACGGAGAATCACAAACAATGATCTCGAAGCAGCTGATCTCGATGAAGATGGAGTTGTTGGGTGAGACATCAGACATATTTTCTCTTCTGTTCCCATTCTTCTTCTTCTTCTTCTAATTATTATTATTATTATTATCTTTCTCTTTTGTGTGTTGCAGAGCTGCAGAGTTTATTGTATATAAACTTAAAGAAATGGGTAAGATTGATGAGAAAGATATATCTGCGATAATGGAAGAGTTTGAGCAACTCGATTACGATGAATCTGGAACTCTGTCAACTTCTGACATTGTTCTAGCTCAGACGACATCTCAGATTCAAAGGTAAGTCTCATTATCATCATCATTATCTCTTTCGAAGAGGAATCAGAGTCTTTGTTCTACACACACAGCAACAAAAGCAAGTGAACACTTTTTTGGTAATTTGGTTTGTTTCTGTCTTTGTTTTCCAATGTATTGCCACTCAATCTTTGATTGTTTATTAATGCGTGAGTGTATGATGTACAGTGTATAATTTACATACATACATATACATGTGGGTTTACACGAACTGAATCTTTATGTTGATCTGATAGCGACATGAAGCTCTAGTTTAACGATAATGGTGGCTTGCTCATGACCAATCCTCAAAACTAAAGTTCTATAAGTTTCACTTGCATTTAGAGTACTCTTGACCAAGAATTTATAATCAACTCTCAAGGGACAGATGATGAAGGATTATTTTATTGCTTCAATTGATGATACAGTGTTTTCAAAGAAAGAAACGAGGGCATTACAGATATTGTCGTTTCTCGAACTGAGATTCATGGCAGTGTGGGTCAAGCCAGGCTCTTGAAACACCTTTTTCCATGTTGTTAGTTCCTTTCTCTACACCACCTACAAGCTCTCTCAAGTTGACCACTTTATTTTCTCGACCAGAGACGCTCATCTTCTGGTCTGCTTCCTTGAGCTTTTGCTTAAACCGCTGCTTGCGACTTGAGGTGTTACCATCATGTAACTGCGAAGAAGATTGTGAGCTAGAGTACTCTTGACAAGAATTTAAAATAACTAAAGCTTCTCTATAGAATTTTTTTGATACACAAAAGCGATCAATCACTGACCTTAGGAGAAGAAGGTTTTGATGTTTGAACTTCTGAATCATTATTGACCTTCTCTTCTTCAATCTCCAAGCTTGGAATCACAAACCCATCAGTGTCTGCTCCCAAAAAGAACAGCCAAATGACCGGATGAAGATTTGCAATTAGACAAGAAGAGAACTAGAGCGATTTCTGAAGACTGATAACAATCCAATCATGGAATTTAGAGGTTTGAATGTTTTGAATTACGAGCACCTTGGATATCATCCGATCAAGTTAACACAAAGAACCCTAATTTCAATAACCGTGAACTTGAAAATGAAGAAATGCAATTGAATCGATTCACACTAAAAACCAAAACTAACCATGGAAAGCTATGATTAATAGAGAAAGCGAATATCTTACCCCACTCATCATCGTCTTCTTCTTTTGGATGAGTCGGCATCACAGAACTATCCATTGAGTGGTGAGGCAAATCAGATCAAAGATTCGATAAATGCAATAACAAAGGCCGAGATTGAGATGGAGAATTTGTTCCCTTATTTTTGTAATCTATATCGATGGACTCTATTTAGCCTCGTGTATTTTTCTAACTCGTTAGAACTAAAGGGCCTCTTTTCATCAAATCTAGTAAATGATATTTGGGTGAATATACCCAAGAAAACTATTAATTAGGTCTTCCTATTTTTCATACGTTGTAATGCCCAAATTACCCCTACTTTAGCTCTCTCTCTCCCATTCATCCAAAACTCTCATTGTATTTTCTCACCCTCGTACAGCCTCTCCGACGTTTTCATCCTCTGAAGTACGATCTACCAGAAACTTACTAATTCTGTTTCCTTTTTCCTTTTCTAGACTCTGTATTCACATGGCTTCCAAAAACTTATGCCTGATTTTATTATCCGGTGAGATTCGTAATACCCTGCTTGATTTCCTAATCATGTTGTTGCTCAGAAAATCTCATGCCTGATTTTTTTCAGATTTTATCTTCTCTTATGTGACTATGTAGAATATCATAATCTCCTTCTATAACACTATTTTCTGTTCCTTCCTCCTGCGGGTATAGCTCTTAAGTAATTCCTTCATTGGCACACCTGATTTTAGGGTTCGTTTTGTGTATTTTGGTTTGATATTTCCAGATTTAGAGGCTTTCGTATCGGTTTTGATTTTAAATCCGCGAGTTCGTTTTCATTTGATTTGGGACTGTTATGAAAAGAATCGGTGAGGGGTCTGATTACAGGGTAAAAATGAAGGAGATGAAGATGTATTGACGATTATTCACCATAACCAATATAAATTATCGGGTAATAAATATCTTACCATGTATTCTTTAAGTTAGCGGCTACTACTGTAATTTGAAAGCTAGACACAGATTATTTCACCGAATGAATTCCTTTATTCATGAGTTCCAATGACTTTTATATGAAATACATAAGCAACAACTAAACTAAAGAGAAACTAACAACTTGACTCAACTAGTTCTATCAATAGCTATAAAATAGGAAACAAACTTGATTCTTTCAGACCTAAAGAATCACTCTTGAATCATTATTCAAATGCTGACTCAACAATTCCTCCCTTGAACTGAACTTGATTTAAGAGTCATAGTTCACAATACTCAACCCGAACGCTTCTCTGATCCGTTGGAATGATGCCATCTTCAATGGCTTAGTCATGATATCGGCCAACTGTTCCTCGGTGCTGCAATGAACCAGCTCCACAAGTCCTTCCTTAGTTAATTCCCTAAGAAAGTGATAACGAACCCTTATATGTTTTGACTTCCCGTGCATGACTGCATTTCTTGATAATTTGATAGTAGATGTGTTGTCACAGAACAAAGTCATCCGCTCTTCTTGTGTATAAACAATTTCCTTCAATATTCTTTTCATCCAAATGGCCTGACACGCACAGGTGGCTGCTGCTACATACTCGGCCTCGGTTGATGATAATGTCACGATCGGCTGCTTCCTGGATGACAAAGCCACAGCTCCTCCACTTAGCAGAAACACATAACCGGAGGTGCTCTTACAATCGTCTATATCCCCCGCATAATCATTGTCAGTGTATCCTAAGAAATCCTCATTTCCTCTTCTTCCATACCATATCCCAAACTCAAGTGTTCCCTTTAAGTATCTCATGATTCTCTTTGTTGTGGCTAAATGTAACTCAGTCGGATTTGCCATAAAACGAGAAATGAGACATACCACAAACATAAGATTTGGTCTTGTGGCTGTGAGATACATCAAGCTCCCCACCATCTGTTTGTAAGAGGTTGAGTCCACCTTTACTCCAACCTCATCTCATCCAACCTTCTGTCCAGGAACAATCGGATTACAAACAGAGTTGTAGTTCTACATCTCGAATCTCTCAATCAGCTCTGCAGCATACTTCCTTTGACAAATAAAGATCCCATCAGATTTTTGAATCACTTCAATGCCAAGAAAATACCTCATCATTCCCAAGTCTGTCATGTCAAACTCATCTTTCATGGACTTCTTGAATTCACTCAGCATTTCTTCATCATTACTAGTGAATAACAGATCATCAACATAGATGCTTACGATTAGAAGTTTACTTTCCTTTCGTTTGATGAACAATGTTTGTTTCACTAGAGTTGTTCTCAAAGCCCTCTTTGAGGAAGTAAGACTCAATATGACTAAACCAGGCCCTGGGTGCCTGTTTTAATCTGTATAAGGCCTTGTGAAGCTTATAAACCATTCCCATATTCCCTGCTACCTCATATCCCTGTGGCTGTTCCACAAACACCTTCTCTTGTAATTCTCAATGTAAAAACGCAGACTTGACATCGAGTTGATAGATTCCCCATCTCTTTTGTGCTGCAACAGCGATGATCAATCTCACTGTATCCATCCTGGCTACAGGTGCAAACACTTCGGTGAAGTCAACGTTGTATTCTTGCGCATATCCTTTAACCACCAGACGAGCCTTGAACTTGTCCACTTCTCCTTTCTCATTCAACTTGGTTTTGTAGATCCACTTGACCCCAATTGCTTTTGCACCCGCGGGAAGTGTAGTGAGTGACCAGGTATGATTTCTTTCAATGGAGAGTATCTCTGCATCCATTGCTTGTTTCCAGTGAGAGTGTTTTGCTGCTTCTGCAAAGCTGGTTGGATCTGCTATGACCATAAAGGCGAGATTCTCAATGTCGACTCTGGCCATATTTGCTTCTTCCTCATTGTCAGAAATCTCATCTCCTGTGACATAACCTGCAGACCAAACTGGAGCTCTTCTGATTCTGCTTGCTGTTGCTACTGTTACATCCTGAGAGGAAACAATAACGTTTTCTTCTTCTTCTCCATCCATCCCTGTTTCTGCAATTATCTCATTTGCAGTTTCTGCAACCTCATAATCATCTTCCTATTCAAGGTCAGCATCTGCTTCATTAACGTAATCAGAATCTTCCCAATTCAACTTCTTATCTTCCTCGAATATCACATCTCTGCTAATATGAACCTTTTTTAGTACCGGATCGAACATCTTAAAAGCTTTGGATTCACTACTGAATCCCAACAAGACGCACATGATGCTTTTGTCGTCAAGTTTGCTTCTCTTAACATCAGGGATGTGAACATACCCGATGCACCCAAACACTCTGAAATGCTCTATTGATGGCTTTCTTCCACTCCACGCCTCTTCAGGTGTCATGTCTCTTACAATGACTGTAGGAGAACGGTTGAGAACGTGATTCACCCACTGCACAGCATCTGGCCAGAACACTTTTGGCACTTCTTTCTCTAGTAACGATGCTCTCACCATATTCATGATTGTGCGATTTTTACGTTCAGCAACGCCATTTTGCTGAGGCGTGAAGGCCGTAGTCAAATGTCTTTTGATTCCGTGTTCTATGCAAAACTCCTTGAACTCATTCGAGTTGTATTCGCCACCTCTATCTGTTTTTAAACATTTGATGACCAGACCACTTTGTTTCTCCACAAACGCTTTGAAGGTTTTGAAGCGATGAAATGCCTCTGATTTTTCCACAACAAAGTAAATCCAAGTCTTCCTTGAATAATCATCAATGAAGTTCATCATGTACCTTATTTTACTGTTCGATGGTGGACTGATTGGACTGCATAGATCAGAATGAATGAGCTCCAGTTTCTCGGTGGCTCTCCACTTGCTCTATTTCGGAAAAGGAACACAGGTGATGTTTTCCTTTGATACATGCATCACACGTGACTTTCACGTCACCAATATCAGGTAGACCCACGACCATCTCTTTACTGCATAGCATGTGGAGTCCTTTGTAGCCGAGATGTCAGTATCTATGATGCCACAGCTCTGCCTTGTCTGAGACATTCATTTGCAAACATCTTTCTTCTTTGGTCTTCTCAGTCGATTCCTCCAAGAGAATGAACATTCGTTTTGAGCTCATCACAGATTCTGCAATTTTTCCTTTTGTGGGATGGAAAATACAGCAGATCTTCTGATATCCTCCCCCTTTGAATAGTACATCTAGACCTCGTTCTTGGAGTTGTCCAACACTTAGCAAGTTGTTCTTTAGTTCTGGTACATAATAGACATCATTGATCACATAACTTACCCCATTAAGAGTGATTTTTACTACCCCTTTGCCACCAACCATCAGCTTATGGTTGTTTCCAAGTTTCACATTGTGTGTGAAATTCGTATCTAGTCTTGAAAACATGTTTCTCTCCCCACACATGTGGTTTGAACAACCTGAATCTACAAACCAAGCATCACTCCTCTTTGTTCCGCAAAGCTCTATGTATGCCATCAATATAACCTCCTATTTCTCCTCCAGTTATGCATAGTTTGCTCCATTGGATTCATCTGGACATTCATACGCAAAATGTCCCAGTTTGTGATAGTTGTAACATTCGATGGTCGCTTTGTTGAACGAACGACCTCTGCCTCTGCCTCGTCCCTTGTAAGAGCCTATGCCTCGCCCTCGGACACTGAGAGCTTGATCTTCTTCTTCATAAGCCGGTTTCCTGAACTTCTTCTCATGGACAGATAACGAGCTTTGTAGCTCATCAACAGTCATGTTGCTTGTGTCTCTTGATTCCTCAATAGACACCACCACATAAGTGAACTTGTCTGTGAGAGTGCGAAGAACGTTTTCGACAATCTTTGAATCCGGCATTGATTCACCATTGCTTCTCATCTTGTTCGAAACCATCATCACCTTCTTGAAGTAATCATCAATGCTTTCATCAGTTTTCATTGCGAGAACTTCAAAATCCCTCCTCAAGGTTTGCAGAAGAGATCTCTTCACACCTTCGTTCCCTCCAAACTTCCTCTTCATAGACTCTCAAATGATCTTAGAGGTTTTTCGGTCTAAGATTTGCTCAAACACCTCCCGATCAATGGCTTGAAACAGGTAGTACTTGACTTGATGATCCTTCTTTTTTAGATCCTCAAGACTCTTCTACTGTGCTATAGTTATCTCGAGCTCTGCTGCTGGCTCAGGAATGCCTTCCTCTACGAGATTCCACAACCCCTTTGCTCGCAAGAGGTTGTCCATCAGCTCGCTCCAATGATCGTAGTGACCATCGAACTGGGGAATCGTAATTGCCTTATCTTCACTCATCTTTCTTTCGCCGTTCACTCTCTTCTCAATTTGATCACTCTAACAATGTGTTTTGCTCTGATACCAAATGTAATTTGAAAGCTAGACACATATTGTTTCACCGAATGAATTCCTTTATTCATGAGTTCCAATGCCTTTTATATGAAATACATAAGCAACGACTAAACTAAAGAGAAACTAACAGACACACGACTTGACTCAACTAGCTCAACTAGTTCCACCAATAGCTACTCAACAACTACTTTTGTTATCAATGAAAGAAATGTGTTGTTGGGTATTACATTTTCTATTAGTGGATAATAAATATTTTGTCCGATACAATAGTTTTTACCGAGTATAAGTTACCTGATACTAAAAAATATAATTATTGTGATTTTCTTGCTAACATGTGTCCTCCCATTTAATATTTTATCATATTCTCTCTCTTCTATTAAATTACAATGAGGGTATTTTTGTATTTTGACACGTAGGTCCAATAACATGTGTCCTCTTTGATGGGTTCTTCTCATGGTATTTTGTATATATATATTGGCTGTAAGTTTCTTTTGATTTTTTGTTTATCCTTTTTATTATAAAAGTCTTTAATTTTAATCATTTGTGTTTTCCTCTTTGATTTCTTCTCTATTTTTAGTTTTCCTTTTCTAGGGTTATGCTTCTCTTGTTAGAGTTTATATTTCCGGGGATTTAGTGTGCGTCTTTCAACTTCAACTTTTTTCTCTATCGATGTATTTGAATTTTTTTCTTCTAATATTTTTAGATGAAGAAAAAAAATCGATAACTAAACTAGTTGACACAAAAACAAATACATTTTTTTTCTTTGACAACCCAAATTATATTTATAAAACACAAAATAAATACCAACAAATGACATCTAATCTAGTGGTACGCGGTAAGTCTATTTAAGGTAGCGCATTTGCATAATCCGGAATAGAGTACTCATGCATACATTATGCAGGAATTTGGCTATTAGAATGGCCAATTATAGCACAATATAATTTGCCGTTGACAAAAAAAACACAAAATAAATACCTAACTAGTAAAAATAGTATTTCACCTGAAATAAAGTATATTACAAATTAGTTATTTGTTCAAATCTTTGTTTCCTTTGTTTTTCCTTCCCATACAATAAAGGTGCAAATACTTTAACAAAAACCAATGTGATAAAACTCAACAACATTTGGAGAAAGAAAAACAATATTGTTTATGGTCTCGAATTCCGTTATATAATTCCCGCTTCTACATTCATGATATATAAGTCATGGAAGGCTTTTTCAAAACATATTATACCTTACTTTGAATATCTTTAACTGCGCATAGAAGAAGAAGATTCAAGTTATGTGTTTCACCTTAATTTTGATATGCAGAAAATATACTATCACTAGATGACGAGATATGGTTTTGTGAAAATTAGTATGTATTTGTAAGGTTTTTTAGTTATATATAATATTTATATATTATATTTGTTTTTTTGTTATTTGTGGTTTGGTTTTTATATATAAATTTATTAATTTTATATATATTTGATATACTAAAAATTTAATTTATAATGATGACATGCATGTGTTGTACACAAAATATATTTTTCGATCTTTATTGATTTAGATTGTAATGCATTACAATTTTCATATATAAACTTTTTAAACAGAAATATAATGTGTTTAAAAAATTAATATATTTTAAATATATACATTTTAAATTTGGTTTTGTGCAAAAACAACCTCAAAATAACCACAAATTACAAGATTACCCTCCAAATCAAAAAAAAAATGACGGTAATTGGTCATATGTAAACATATATTTGGGTGGAGAATCACATGAATTAGGGTCTTTATTAGTTGAGGCATTAGATATGAAGATGATTCAAAGTCTTGTTGTACAGTTTCTTGGATACGAAGACAACACGAGCAGAGTGTCATGGTTTCCACCAGAAGAGAAAGAAAACTTGGATAGTGATGAAGTTCTTAACATGTGTTGTCAGAATCATGTTCTTTCTTTTTAGAAATGTCTAGTCGGAATCATGTTCTTTCTTTTTGGAGTTTGAAACATATTTAAATCTAAATTTATGATAAAATAATATTTTAACATGTGTTGCATTTGGATAACGAATTAGTGTTTGTTGCATATTGAAAAACTTATTAATGATAAGAAGTTATAATTACATTAGGGTAATGATCAACACAACTAAAAACTGGAAAAAGTTATTCTAAAAAATTTAAACCAAAACGCAAAGTTTTAATTTTCGTCAGCTATATAACGTTAGTCAACTACAAAAGTTATTTTATATTTTTTTTACTTCATGGGATTGACCTGCATTTATTTATTTGGAAGGTAATTTTGCAATTTACAGTTTTTTATGCACAAAACCTTTACAATTTAATGTCAGTCACGTTTATAAATTAAAATTGTCATATATGTTATAATTTCTCTTATAAAATAAATGTTGATATAATGTATATAATAATCGTTTATATATTATTATCAAGAGATAATCATTTAAATATTATTATAAGAAACAAAATATTTATGTGATTATTATTTTAATTGATCACAATGTCTTTCAAAATAACATTTTTTATAATATTCTATTGGCCAAAATAAATTAATACCATATGGTATTTACGATAATACCACAGCTTTATTATATAAGAATTACAAACAAATAAAATTACAATTGTCACATAATAATATAAGAATAATTACAAAAGAATAATATTATAAACGGATCAATAATCTATAAATAATATTACAGCATTAACTTATAACTAAAAATATATAGGTAAAAACAAACGAATAATATCTTATAGATAATAATAATAATAATAATAATAATTATTATTATTATTATTATTATTAGTTAAAGAATTTTATCAAATTTTGTGAAAAGATAAACTAATTATTTTTTTTATAAACCTTAATTCTTTGAATTTTCTCTTTTGAGCCTAGCACCTTTGGGCTAAGAAAGAGTCTTTGCTTCTCTCTTAATCGTCAATCGTGTGGCTGACTTTTACCCTCAGAAAATATCTTACCCTGTTCAACATCGAGAAAGTCAATTTGCTTCTCTCTATTCGTCGCACGTTAACAAGGATCTAGGTTGTTTCCTCCGTTCCAACGCCGTGAAAAAGCAGTTTCAGTGGCCAAAGGTTGCATCAAGCTTTAATGTTTCTCAATGTCTTCGTCTATGGATAAAGCGTTGATGGAGTTAAACCTTGAAGAAGAAGAAGTCCCGTTCATAATGCCGAGTCTCCCAGAATTTTGCTCAACCAACAAGAATAAACTCAGTTTGATAGGAAGGATTCAAAACACACGAACCCAAAGGATGACAAGTTTCATACTAGATTTGCCAAGAAAATTGCAAAAACAAGGGAAGGTTCATAGAGTTGCTCTCACCAAAGAGAAATTTTAGTTCCTCTTTGATAATGAACACGACTTAGAAGATGTATAGAAGAAAGGAGTACAAGTTTTCAATGAATGGGCTTTGGTTATGGAGAAATGGATCGAACAACCGCCAGCAGACTACCTGCAATTCATTCCTATATGGGTCTAGATTACAAATTTTCCTATGAACCATTTCACTATCGCGGCGATTACGGCGATTAGTGAGCTGATTGGTCAGGATGTGGAGGTTCCTTTTAACCCAGTGAAGCCAATGACGAAGGAGTATGTCCGTGTTAAGGTGATGTTCAATGTTTCAAACCGATTGCAAAATTCCAAGATAATTGAGCTCCCCCACGGTGAAAAAGTGGAAGTGAGGTTTCACTATGAGAAGATTCAAAAGCGGTGCTTTCACTGTCAACAGCTCACCCATGACAAGGACTACTGCCCCCTTCTCATTAAACAGAGGAAAGAGGATGCTACGCAAAGAAGAACAAAATATCATAAAGAGACTGTGAATCGTAACCTGATCCTTAAACCGGAAGATCCACCCTTTGGTGTGTTAATGGAAGAACAAGTTAGCCTTCATAAGATCACAGGAAAGAAGAAAATAGCAGATGACTTTCTGGACCACCTCAGTCAGACCTTGATTGCTACTCCACCAAAGAAACTAAAAGATTGCAAACAAAGTCTGAAAATCGTTCAGTCATTAACCCTTTGTGTTACATATATAGTCATCTCAAACATAAGAAACTTTAACCTAAACTTATCCCTAAGAAATAGGAAACAACATGAGCTTATCAAACCAAAAGAATATATATCGTTATCTTCTTAATACCCTCCCTCAGGTTGGAGCATAGAGATTGTATATATCTAACTTGTTCTTGAATGTGTCGAACCCATTTCTGCCTAGTGGTTTTGTTAAGAAGTCGGCGAGCTGCTCGTGTGAGGAGACATGAGTGAGACTGATGTTCTTCGTGAGGACTTCATTTCTGACAAAGTGACAATCGAGTTCTATGTGTTTCGTTCTTTCATGAAACACCGGGTTTGTTGATATGTATATAGCCGACTTATTGTCACAATTAACTTGCATGGAGTGTGAATGTTGTACGCCAAGTGTTGTCAACATGCATTTGATCCATATAAGTTCTTGTACTAGCATTGCAATGGCCCTATATTCAGCTTCTGCGGACGATCGACTTACGGTGTTCTTTTTGCGTGTTTTCCACGACACAGGGGATCCATCAAGCTGTATAAAGTACCCGGTTACAGACTTGCATGTGATCAGACAGCTTGCCCAATCAGCGTCACACCAACCTGTGACTGAAAAATCGCCTTTAGCACGAAACAGAATTCCCTGTCCCGGATCAGACTTCAAGTATCGGACAATTCGCAAGGCCGCTACCCAATGATCGTGCCTAGGTGACTGCATGTATTGAGCCAAAACATGCACCGAGTATGCTAAAATGGTCTCGTAACTCCTAAGTAGATTAACCTACCTAAGAGTCGCATGTATGGTAACGGATGATATACACGTTTTTAGTACGTCTTAGGAGCATCATTTAGGTATATTATACGTACATTTTGATACATTCTCATATAGTTGGAGTCTAGATAGTATCATTGATACACATTCACATGCATCTGCATACATACTACGTTTTGTGAGTTTTCAGATACCAGATGCGGGCACGATCGAGTCTGTTTTGGACAAGGAAGAACCCCCAGATCGAGCTCCATCACGCGCCAGCTCGAGCCCCAGCTCGAGTTCTGACAAGTGTCAACTCGAGCCCTGATCGAGCTCCACCACGCGCCAGCTCGAGTCTCCGTCTCGAGCTCTCTCACGCGCCCATACGATCACGCACGCGTTTCAGCTCGTGGACACGCGCGCACACACTCGAGCTCAACTCGAGTACACACTCACGGAGGGCAGTTCACACTACTGCTCTTTTCACTACTGGGCCAAACTGAGGCCAAAATCCACTGCGCATTGGGCCGAGTTTATCTAGGGTTTTGCTATGAATTTAGTATAAATATTCTTACATGTTGCAAAACCCGAACCCTAGTTTTTACAATTGATTTTTCTTGCGAACTTAGAGCTTTGTAATAAAACACAACTTTTTATATTTTCGAGTTTATCTTTATGCAATTCAGTTTTTCATTAAGCGTTGATTTCATACGTTGTTCGAGTCCTTTATTGATGCATTCAAACCTTAAATTCGTATTCGCTGTTAAACTCATGCGTTCTGAGTAGTCACCTAGGGTTCCTGAGGATGAGTTAGGTCTGCATGATGCTTAGGTTTTCTAAGGCGCTTAGGGTTAGATTTATGTAAGTCTTTTATGATTTGGTGTTATCATCACTGGTTTCATTCTGATCAACTGAGGCTTGTTCTGAGACGCTCTAACTGAACCACTTCAGAGATTCACATGCTCAGCTCGAGGGATCGAATGTCTAAGGTGTGAATCAGCGTTAAGCGAGTTGATCGTTCATTCTCACTAGATTATCAAACGCCTATGGCGATAGGGTTTGTTAGTAGTCTACTCGAGTTTGTTTACCACGAGAGTGGACTCATTATTTGTGTTCTCGTTGCATAGAGACTAGCTCTATTGAGTGATATCAAGCGCCTAGTTAACTTAAGAGTCACGTTGACGCATGAAACTCACTCCTTAGGATCCTGCTTTCTCATCCTGCATTAATTCTATTTGATACTCTACTGTTTATTGCTCTGTTTGATTTCACTCAGTTTATGCAGACACGTTCACAAGGAAATCAGAATCTTCTCGAGCCTCTTGACAACATTAACCAACTACCACGCGAGTTAAGAGTGCAGAGAAACCAAGTCTACAGTACGCTTACAGAGAGAGTGATAATGAACGCAGACACAAAGTCAAACACACACGTTCCCCCTGTGGACCAGCCTCCACATAGGAGACCGCGAATAATAGGTGCTGGAGATGCACCAAGTACTCACACCCAGAGACGTGGAATTGTTCCCCCAGCCATAACGAACAACAACTTCGAGATCAAGAGTAGTCTCATATCTATGATCCAAAATAGGCAGTTTCACAGCTTATCTTTTGAAGATCCGCTTGATCACTAGGACGAATTCGAGCGATTCTGTGGACTGCAAAAGCTCAATGGAGTCAGTGAGTATGTATTCAAACTGAGGTTGTTCCTGTTTTTTCTCGGAGACAAAGCCCATGTCTGGGAGAAGCACTTACCGCAAGGCTCCATCACTTCATGAAAAGCTTGTAAATCTGCGTTTCTCGCCAAATTCTTCTACAACTCTCGAACTACAAAGTTGAGAAACGCCATCTCTACCTTCACCTAATAGAATTTGGAAACCTTTGCTGAAGCCTGGGAGAGGTACAAGAACTATCAGTCTCAGTGCCCACATCATGGATACCCTGCTGAGACTCTGCTCAACAATCTCTACAGAGGAGTCCACCCTAACATCCGCAGGTTATTGGATACCGCAAGCCATGAAAATTTCCTTAACCAGGACGTCACTGATGGTTGGCAAGTAGTGGAGAATATGGCACAAGCAGATGGGCAATATAATGAGGACTACGACACGACGGTCAGAAACACAGTGGACCCTGACACAGTCAGTAGGAAGGAACTCATGGCGCTGAACGTCAAGTTGGACAAAATCGATAGGTTGTTGCAAGTACAACACAAACATGTCCACTTCATGACTGGAGATGAACATGTTCTAGACGAGAAGGATGATCAGGTTGAGGAGATCAATTATTTGTAGAATCAGTGAGGTGGTTACAAGCAGTACAACAACTACAAGCAGCACCCAAACCTCTCATACAGAAGCCACAACGTGGCAAATCCCCAAGACCAGACCTACCCACCGAAACCCCTACACGCTCAATCGAACGCGTTTGTCCTGAAGCAGCAATATCACAAGAGTTACCAGCCATCTGCGAACATACCACCTGGGTATGAAGCACACACTCCACCACCCGCTACACAGCCACCAGAAGTTTTAAGCCTACTCCAAGAAATTCTGAAGGGACAGAAAGCGTCTGTTGCTGAAGTCACGCTCAAATTTTCAGAGGTGCACTCTAAGATTGATGCCTCTCATAACGATCTCACGTGCAAGTTGAGACACTGAACACAAGACTCAAGTACGTAGAGACTCAGCAAGCGTCATCTTCTACAATGAAGACAACAAGCCAACTTCCAGGGAAAGCAGTTCCCAACCCAAAAGAATATCATGCCAATGCCATCACCCTGAGAAGTGGACGCGAGTTATTGATTCGAGTAGAGACTATAAAGGATACTGAGGACAGTAAGGATTAGGATGGGGTGGATATTCTCATCAGGGATCAGACAGAGAATCCACCTACAAGAACCCCAGAGAGGAGTAAACCATTTGTTCTTCCACCATATAAACCCCAATTACCCTTTCCCCAAAGGTTCAAGAAGGAGTTTACTGAGAACTACAAGGCGCACTTTAACAAGCAGATGAAGGACATTGAGGTGAAGATCCCGATTCTGGACGCTTTTATGTTAATGCCTCCATGCCAGAAATTTCTCAAGGATGCAGTCAAGGAGAGAACTCAAGCAGTCGAAGGTATGGTCATACTGACACATGAGATTAGCGCCATTATACAAAGGAAAGTTGTGCCAAAAAAGCTTGGTGATCCTGGAACCTTTACAATCCCATGCTCGCTTGAACCCTTATCATTCATCAAGTGTCTCTGCGATCTAGGCGCCTCAATCAGCCTCATGCCGCTTTCAGTCGTAAAAAGATTAGGCTTTGTTGATTACAAGTCCTGCAAAATCTCATTGATTCTGGCAGATAGGTCAGTGAGAATCCCTCATGGCATCTTGGAAGACCTTCCTGTGAAAGTGGGGGGAGTTGAGATACCAACTGATTTTGTTGTCTTGGAAATGGAAGAAGAATCTAAGGACCCTCTGTTGTTTGGAAGACCCTTCTTGGCCACAGCGGGCACGCTAATTGATGTTAGGAATTGAGTTATTGAGCTGAATCTGGGTCCAGATCTTAGAATGAAATTCAACATCACTGACGCGATTAAGAAACCAACGATCGAAGGTCAAGTGTTTTCAGTACACGAGATGGACACTCTTGCTGATGAGCTGTTAGAAGAATTGGCAGCAGAAGATCAACTGCAAGTTGCTCTGACAAAGCCAGCCGCTGAGGGCTACCTAAGAATTGAAGGTGAATGCTATGCGAACTTGTTGGATTGCCACATACCTATCAAGAGTCATGCGGTGATTGAGGAATTGGATTCCAGTGCATCTGAGGCGGACTCGAGACAGAGACTCGAGCTGCAAGTGCTCGAGTGTGCTACGCCTAACGTTACTGATGATTGGTCTGACCTCATGGCACCCAAAGTGGAGCTGAAACCATTTCCAGCAGGACTAAGGTACGCTTTTCTCGGCCCCAATTCTACTTATCCTATGATTGTAAATGACGCCTTGAATGATGATGAATTAACTATGCTTTTGACTGAGCTTAAACGTTTTAGAAAAGCCATAGGATACATGCTTAAGGATATTAGAGGAATTTCCCCAAGTTTTTGCATGCATATGATACACTTAGAAGATTAATCTCATTCTAGTGTAAAGCCCCAGAGGAGGTTGAACCCGAACCTTAAAGAAGTGGTAAAAAAGAAGATACTTAAGTTGCTAGACGCTGATGTCATATATCCAATCTCTGAGAGTAAGTGGGTCTCGCCTGTGCATTGTGTTCCTTAGAAAGGGGGTATTTCAGTGGTTAAGAAAGGATGAACTAATACCCACTAGAACCATAACGGGGCATAGGATGTGTATAGACTATAGGAGGCTGAATTCATCCTGTAGGAAAGACCATTTCCCTTTGCCTTTTATTGAT
This sequence comes from Lepidium sativum, assembly GCA_023374145.1. Lineage (NCBI taxonomy): Eukaryota > Viridiplantae > Streptophyta > Magnoliopsida > Brassicales > Brassicaceae > Lepidium > Lepidium sativum. The sequence continues at coordinate 59,453 of JAKUCM010005152.1, forward strand.
CAGATGGTTGAAAGGTTGTCTGGTAAAAAGTATTACTGTTTCCTTGACGGGTACATCGGGTTCTTTCAAATCCCTATACACCCGGATGATCAGGAAAAACCTACTTTTACCTGCCCTTATGGCACTTTTGCTTACAAACTCATGCTGTTTGGGTTATGCAATGCTCATGCTACGTTCCAGCGCTGTATGACTTCTATTTTCTCGGATTTGATTGAGGATGTAGTCGAGGTGTTCATGGACGATTTTTCCGTCTATGGCTCTTCCTACTCCTCTTGTTTGTCAAATTTGTGCAGGTTGCTTAACAGGTGCGTGGATGCTAACCTTGTGCTCAACTGGGAAAAATTTTACTTCATGGTTCAGGAAGGTATATTGTTGGGGCACAAGATATCTGAGAAAGGTATTGAGGTTGAAAAGGCAAAGATTGAGGTCATGGCTCAACTGCAACCCCCTAAGAGAGTGAAGGACATTCGAAGTTTTCTGGGTCACGCTGGGTTCTACAGAAGGTTCATCAAAGATTTCTCCAAAATTGATAGGCCCCTGACGAGCCTACTATGCAAGGAGGTGGAGTTCAATTTCAACCCCGAGTGTCTCGAAGCGTTTCTAGGCCGCTGATATCTGCTCCAATAGTCCAAGCTCCAGACTGGGACCTCCCATTCAAGATCATGTGTGATGCAAGCGATTTTGCTGTTGGAGCATTCCTGGGTCAGAGAAAGGACAAGAAGTTGAACATGATACACTAAGCCAGCAGGACTCTAGACAACGCCCAAAACAAGTACGCCACCACAGAAAAGGAACTCCTTGCTGTAGTTTTTGCGTTTGAGAAATTGAGATCATACTTGGTGGGATCCAAGGTTATTGTTCACACTGATCACGCAGCGTTGAAATATCTTATGAAAATAAAAGACGCCAAGCCGAGACTACTGAGATGGATACTGCTGCTGCAAGAGTTTGATTTAGAGTTTGTGGACAAATCTGGAGTGGAAAATGGGGTTGCAAATCACCTGTCACGAATGATGATTGAGGACTCGACCCCTATTCATGACTCACTGCCAGAAGAGTAACTCATGACTCTGGGAGCAGAAGAGAATTGTTTTCAAAGCAATAAGAGGCTAGCTGGATCCACTCTACCTTGGTATGCGGATTTGGTCAATTACTTAGTCGTAGGTGAAGTGTCTAACTACCTGGACGCCTATCAGAGGAAGAAGTTTTTCAAAGACATCAACCACTACTTCTGGGATGAACCCTACTTATACAAGAAGGGAGCAGATGGTTTATTCAGAAGGTGCATAGCAGAAGAAGAGGTTCAGGGTGTTTTGGAGCATTGTCATTGGTCTGCTTACGGTGGACATTTCGCCACATTCCAGACAGTCCAGAAGATTTTGCAATCAGGATTATGGTGGCCGACAGTGTTCACAGACACTCAGGATTTCATCTCCAAGTGTGATCCATGTCAGAGAATGGGTAGTATCAGCAGAAGGAACGAGATGCCACAGAACCCAATTTTAGAAGTTGAGATATTTGACTGTTGGGGAATAGACTTCATGGGGCCTTTCAATCCACCATCTCATGGGAATCGCTACATTCTCGTCGCAGTGGACTACGTCTCAAAGTGGGTAGAAGCTGTGTCAAGTCCAACTAATGATGCTAGAGTCGTCATCAAGCTGTTCAAGAGCATCATTCTCCCCAGATTTGGTGTGCCTCGTGTTGTAATAAGTGATGGAGGCTCCCACTTTATCAACAAGGTGTTTGAGAACGTGCTGAAGAAAATGGAGTTAAGCATAAGGTAGCTATGCCTTATCTTCCACAAACTAGTGGTTATGTGGAGGTTTCAAACAAACAGATAAAGGCTATTTTAGCTCGAGTTGTTGGGGTGTCAAAACGTGATTGGGCAGTGAAGTTGGACGACGCCCTGTGGGCTTACAGAACAACTTTCAAGACTCCGATTGGAAGAACACCATTTCAGCTTCTCAATGGAAAATCATGTCCTCTGCCTGTTGAGATAGAGTACAAGGCAGTGTGGGCCACAAGGTTCATAAATTTTGATCTAAGAATTGCTCAAGAGAAAAGGGTCATGAACGTGCATGAGTTAGAGGAGGACAAACTTGAAGCCTACGAGAGCTCAAAATTGTACAAAGAAAGGACAAAAGCCTTCCACGACATGAAGATTGCACACAAGAAAATCACACTAGGCGACCAAGTGTTACTATTTAACTCGAGGCTAAAATTGTTCCATGGAAAGTTGAAGTCAAAATGGTCAGGTCCATTCTGAGTGAAAGAAGTTTTGCCATATGGAACTATCACATTGATCAACGGGGAAGGAAACAATTTCACTGTGAATGGCCAGAGAGTCAAGCAGTATCGAGCTGATGAAATTATTCGCGAGAGAACCTCGGTTTCTCTCGATGACCCAATTGAACCATGAAATGGTGAAAGTCAAGCTCAGTGACTTTAAACAAGCGCACTTGGGAGGCAATCCCATGCATATCCTTGAAGATATCCTAATTAAGCTTTTACATTTTTATTTTACATCATTTTTGCGTTTTGCTTAATATTTGATTTTCAAGACTTAAGTACTAGGGCACACAACTCCGAACTCGAGCCGCATCTGGCACTCGAGCACGCGCCGCACCCGCACTCGAGAGAGAGCTCAAGCTCTCTTTTTCCGCTAATCGAGCTTCTCACGCGCCGCACGCCGAGCTCATCTCTCGAGCTCACCTCTCGAGCTCTCAGCCGCACGCGCCCTCTCAAACTCACTCTCAAGCTCATCACTCGTGCTCTCCACGTGACTCGAGCACCCCGAGCTCGAAACAGACCCCACACGTGACTCGAGCTCCCCTCACGCACCACACGAGCGCCACCCCAATTATCTTTATAATATATTATATTATATTTTATATATTATATATAATATAATACATTATATATTATATATTATATCATATTTTATATATTATATTATATATTATATATATAGATTTTATATATACATTATAGATTATTCCATCATTTTGACAATATTGGTGTTGTTGATTCTGAGCTCACTTAAAAGTAAATTTGGTGTTGTTGATTTCAGCTCACAGTATCAGGGAAGGTTCTTCGATGTGTCAGCACATACCGTCTTTGGTTGATTTACCAGTGGATTTGGATGATGAGTACTCGAGTTTTGAGGTGCCACAACTAGTACGCAGAACTAGGAGGCGCAGTGGCAAAGAAGTCAAGAGAGAGACCACACCAGTTGAGACAGTAGATGAAACCCAAGATGAGTCATGCAGTGATGACACTGAACAGGATGTCTGGATTGACGAAAATCTCCCTGAAAGTGTTCCACATAAATAGGCATTGAGGCACCTCAAGCAAGTAAGAGTGGAAGGGATAAGATACCTGCACCGGGAGACGATGATGCAATTAGGCATAGCCATGGATGTCAATCAGATGCTGCGAAATGTTGGTCTAACACAATTTGTGTCGTATGCACGAGAAACTTACCATGCTGAGACTGTGCAGTTCCTCGCCTCAGTGGAGGTGCGGACGTATCTTGAGAATGAGACAAGACTGCGAGAAATAGATGGGCTTGGAGCTCTAACTTTGGAGCAGTTGTTTGACCTTGAGCATTCTAATGGAAACGACATTGATTTTGACTGTGACGAGCTGAACCTGCTGTGGAAGATAATTGCAACACGAGACGACTACAACGCTTCACGCAGTAAGAGCACCAAAATCAGGAACCCGACAATCAGGTACTTTCACAAGGTTATTGCTGATACATGTTTTGCCAGACATGAGTCAGGGAATGTCAGGAAGCCAGAGCTTGAGATGATTGATGCAGCGCTCCTGACCATTCTCAATAACTATGATCATGGAATCAACTTTGCGGGGAATAGGAACCATAACGGGTTCACAAAGGCGATCATGAAGCAGCTGACATGTTACAAAAGTTGGGCAATTCAGTTGCAGAGCAAAGACAATGCTTCCATATGCTGTGGAGGGATTGTAACGAGGATTATGGAGGCATGTAATGTCACCATAAAATCGAAAGATTTGACTCCTCCAGCGTACATCGACATGACATACCTCATGAATCATAGATTTTTGAGGAAGGGCACAGTCAAAGATAATTTTATGTACCGGTTTGCACAACCAGGTGCAAACACGGATTCATATATTTAGCTTCCTAACCAAGAGTACGCCGATATAGCACTTGAGTCGCCAGTGCATCTCCTCGCTGAAACTCGCTCCAGAACCCACCACCGCGAGAAGACACCTAAAGTTACGGAGAGCACATTAGATGAACCAGACTGCTATTACTTTGAAGACTATGTGGACCCTAAAATGTCAAAAGGGTTGAAAGCAGCGCACAAGCACATTGGGCTACTCTCCAAGCTGTCTAGGTGGAATACCAAGAAGATTAACACGATCATGGACAAGCTCAGCTCCCTATCGTTGAACCCCAAGACTCGAAGAAGTCCAGATCCCACGCCTCGAGAACTATCACAGCGCAGAAGATCGACATCAATCTCCAGGGAACCCTCCAATCCTTGGCTAGAAATGCAGCCACACAGGGTGTCCTCGTATGAGCACAACACTCCGAAAGTGATGCAGCCACGCAGAGACACAACACTCTGAAAGTGCGACATCCTCTCAGACCCAGCCAAGGAATGTAACGCCTAGAAAATTAGGCATTTGATCTCGATTCACCACATGGACTCGCACAACCAGCACATATTCAGGAGCTGGATTTGGAACCCAACTATGAGCCACTGAGACAACGCCGAGCAGTAAGGACACGTTCCACTAGTCGTCCCCGTCAAGAGCGAACTCAGACTAAGGAACCACGACAGCAGACAGATGTACACCAGCTCACACTGCATACATGAATTATGTGGCTCGATAACCAGGACTCAACCTCACAACATTCACACCTCAGGCAGGACTCAGCAGCTATGACCTTTTCGGCTCAGAGTTTCAGAGCTACGCGCAACAACCAGCGCCTGGTTACAATGACCAACCAAACTCGAGCTCACAGCCGCCCAGTAATTCAAACATTCATCCAATGGACATGGATCCCGCTGGATGGTCTCTATTTCGTTGAGGTAAGAACACCAACCCCCTCTTGTACATACCATTGCATTCATTTTATTACGTCATTACTTGTCTGAGACCTTCCTCAAGCTTTTATCGACACAAGGGGCTGTTTAAGTTCGGGGGAGGACCCACGGTACTACTAATCATGTTTGCTGTTTTCTTAGTTTGATTTGATCTCATGTTTCACACGCATAAGAAAAAAAAACAGAGTGTTCATGCATTACACTTAGGATCGGGTCTAAGTTCTGGGAATCATCTTGTTTTGGATAGACAGTCTTGCTAGGTTGATTAATTAGTAACCATAGTGAACTCTTGGACTTGCGGTTCTTCCCTTTCGAAACCTAACAGGTAGATCGTCCACCTTTGAAACATGTGCTTATATTGTGTCTCAAAAGGACCTGGTTTGTTTCCTCTAATATTGAATTTGAATTTGCCAAAATAGGGGTTTGAGATGCATTGAATTTGATCATTCCTTGAGTTTAGCCTGTCAATTAGAAAGAATGAAACGAAAAAGAAATAGGTACTTCTCATATAACTCAGCTCACATAATGAGGTCTAAGGTGAACGGGGACTGTGCGTAAACCCGTACTTTCTTGTGTTCACTGATAAAACCAATATTATTTTGCCTAAGGTGAACGGGGACTGTGCGTAAACCCGTACTTTTTCGTGTTCATTGAGAAAGTAAAGACATTGATACCTAAGGAGAATCAGGGCTGTGCGTAGACCTATACTTCCTTGCGTTCACTAATAAACCTCGAGCATAATCCTGAGTTTTAGCAGAAACTGAATCTAAAAAAATAATTGTGTTGAATAAATTAAGTCTTGCTAAGCTCTTGGAAGTTGCACCAATAGTCTATGATCAATAACCCCTTTTGAGGCCCGCACCTTTAGAACTAGGAATCAAACTTGGGCTTCTTAGAGCCTAGCTAAGCACTAGGGATATCTGGTTAGGATGTTAAGCCTTGATGAGAGTATATTTTGTTTTTACAATAGAATAAGTGTTCATTTGTGGCTTACGGTTTTCAGCCTACGGAGTTGTTTGTTTGAGGCAAGGTATTCCCAGCGTCTGCACCATCTTTTCCTTCTTAGCACTATTCATGTGCTTGAGGGCAAGCAAAGACTAAGTTCGGGGGAGTTGATATACACGTTTTTAGCACGTCTTAGGAGCATCATTTAGGTATATTATACGTACATTTTGATACATTCTCATATAGTTGGAGTCTAGATAGTATCATTTATACACATTCACATGCATCTGCATACATACTACGTTTTGTGAGTTTTCAGGTACCGGATGCGGGCACGATCGAGTCTGTTTTGGACAAGGAAGAACCCCAGATCGAGCTCCATCACGCGCCAGCTCGAGCCCCAGCTCAAGTCCAGACAAGCGTCAACTCGAGCTCCACCACGCGCCAGCTCGAGTCTCCGTTTCCAGCTCTCTCACGCGCCCATACGATCCCGCATATGTTTCAGCTCGTGGACACGCGCGCACACACTCGAGCTCAACTCGAGTACACACTCACGGAGGGCCAGTTCTGACGCACTACTGCTCTTTTCACTACTGGGCCAAACTGAGGCCAAAATCCACTGCGCATTGGGTCGAGTTTATCTAAGGTTTTGCTATGTGTTTAGTATAAATATTATTACATGTTGCAAAACCCGAACCCTAGTTTTTACAATTGATTTTTCTTGCGAACTTAGAGCTTTGTAATAAAACACAACTTTCTGATTTTCGAGTTTATCTTTATGCAATTCAGTTTTTCATTAAGTGTTGATTTCATACGTTGTTCGAGTCCTTTATTGATGCATTCAAACCTTAAATTCGTGTTCGCTGTTAAACTCATGCGTTCTGAGTAGTCACCTAGGGTTCCTGAGGATGAGTTAGGTCTGCATGATGCTTAGGTTTTCTAAGGCGCTTAGAGTTAGATTTATGTAAGTCTTCTCTGATTTGGTGTTATCATGCTTCACCGCAATTTGGTTGTTTTCTATACACTCACAAATAAAATGGTATCGCTTATGTATATGTTTGTTGCGACCATGAAATACCGGATTTTTAGTGAGTTCTAGAGCTGACTTGTTGTCAATCTGTATGACAATCTTCGAGTACTCTTTCCCTGTGATCTCAGCTATTAATTCCTGCAGCCATATGACTTGCTTTGAAGCTTCTGTTGCAGCCGTGAACTTTGCTTCACATGAGGATAATGCGACTGTGCTTTGCTTTTGTGAACACCATGTAATCGGAGATTCTCCTAGATAAAATATGTGACCTGTTGTGCTTTTACCATCATCAATGTCCACATTGTGATTGCTGTCACTATAGCCAACTATATCTTTCGATCCTCCTTTCTTGAATTTCAAACCATAGTTGATTGTTCCTTGTACATACCTCAGAATTTGCTTCAATGCCTTTCCATGTGATTGCTTTGGTTGCTGCATATATCTACTTACCACTCCAACGGAGAATGCCAAGTCTGGACTCGTGTGTAGTAGATATCGAAGGCAACCTATTCTTCTTCGGTACAGAGTTGCATCAATCTCTGCATCATCTTCTTTGGCTCTGCATAGTTTCAGTCCGAACTCCATAATTGTATGTGTAGGATTACAGTCACTTAGACCAGCTTTTAGGAGTATCTTTCAAGCACAAGCTTCTTGTTTGATCTCTATTCCTTCACTTGTCTGACTTACCTCAATGCCAAGGTAGTAATTAAGCTTTCCCAGATCCGTCATTTTGAACTGATCCGACATTGTTGTTACAAATAAATCATCAACGTACACTGCAACTAGCAACAAGTTGTTTTCTTCTTTTTTCCTACACACCGCACTCTCTTTAGCACATCTCTTGAACCCTAAGCATCTTAGAACCTGATCCAGTTTTGTGTTTCATGCACGAGGGGCCTGTCTTAACCCGTACAAAGCTTTAGAGAGTTTGAAAACCTTAGTCTCTTCTCACTTCTTTTCAAACCCGACTGGCTGTGATACATATACATCTTCCTTTAATTCCCCATGTAGGAATGCAGTCTTGACGTCTAAGTGATGTATATCCCAACTCGAAGAAGCTGCCAACCCCATAAGTAATCTGATAGTTTCTATACAAGTCACCGGAGCAAAGACTTCGTCAAAGTCAATTCCGGCTTCTTGTGCATAGCCCTTCGCTACTAATCGTGCCTTAAACTTGTTGATATTTCCATCTGCATTTCTTTTTAACTTAAAGATCCACTTTAGGCCTATGATTTTTGCGTCAGGAGGTCTCTCTACTAATGTCCAAGTTTTATTCTTGTTAATAGACAAGATTTCGTCTTTACAAGCGTTATTCCATTCTTCGGAATCCTTAGCTTCTTCGTAACTTGTAGGTTCGTTGTTAAGTGACAGTAACAACTTCTCACACTCCAAATCTGCAAGTAGTATATAATCTTTAAGGTAAGATGGCGGTTGTGTCTGTCTTGTTGTTCTTCTTACCGGTTCACTACTTGATATTTCCTCTGTTTCCTCTGTTTCATTCACACCTTCTTCGATTTCCTCTGTTTCGGTTTCACTATTACCTTCATGAAGATCTTCAGTCTCATATGGACCAGCTCCATTATCTTGAGTATGTCCCCATGTTAAGTGAAACATCCCTGGATTATGTGTGACATTCTCACTTTCTCCCTTCCAATTCCAAGCTCTCCTCTCATTGAAAACAACATCTCGGTTTACTATAACTTTGCGTGTTCTCGGATTCAAAAATCTGTATGCTTTTGATCCAGGTTATATGCCGAGGTGTACAAGAATCTGAGAACGATCATCAAGGTTTTTCTGGTTTGTTGCTTCCACTTTTGCATACGCAAGACATCCAAATACTCTAATATGACTCACATTCGGCTTCTTTCCTTTGAGACATTCATACGGTGTTTGATTATGCAGAGCTCTCGTTGGTATTCGATTAATCAAATACGTTGAATGTCTGATCCCTTCTCCCCACAAGAAATTTGGAACGTTCATTGCCTTTAATATACTCCGAGTCATCTCCATGAGCGTTCTATTTCCCCGTTCGACTACTCCGTTTTGCTACGGCGTATACGGTGCAGTTAGTTGTCGTTTAATCCCATTTTTCTCACAGTAGGTCTGAAAGTCTCTTGAATTGAATTCACCTCCTCTGTCAGTTCTTAATGTCATGATCGTGTGCTCAACTTCTTTCTCAATCATGACCTTGAACTCCTTGAACCTTCTGAGAGCTTCTCCCTTTTCCTTTAAAAGTATAGACCACATATATCTCGTGTGATCATCTATAATGACAAATACATACCTGTTTTGTGCAGGCGTAGATGGTGATATACGTCCGCAAAGGTCAGCGTGTACAGCTCAAGAGCTCTTGAAGATCAAAACTTACTTACTTTCGGAAAGCAATACCGAGTTTTCTTTCCAACTAAGCATGAATCACATATCTTTTTCTCTCCGGTAATACATGGTAACCCTTGAACCATTTTCTTTATTGCCATGTCTTTGATGCTCTTAAAACTCACATGACCGAGCCTAGCATGCCATTTCCATGTCTCTTCCTCCATCTTGGTGAGAAAACATATAGGTTGTCCAATCTGTAGTTTAACCTTGTACAACCTATTGGACGAACGTTTTACCTTGACAAGTAGTCTCCCACTTTGATCACGCATGGTGAGTATATCATGCTTCATCATCACTTCGCAGCCTTCTTCGGTGGCTTATCCTAAGCTTAAAATGTTGTTTTAAGCTCAGGTATGTAATAGATATCTGTCATAAGTATTTGCTCACCTGTTTTTCCTTGAAACAGAATTGAGCCTTTCACCTTTATTTCAACGAACGAACCATCACCAAATCTCACTCTTCCATGAATCTTAGTGTTTAACTCTGTAAAGTATGACATAATTCCTGTCATGTGGTTGCTTGCACCATTATCTAAGTACCATACTTCATCACTATTCTCAATCTGATTCGGTATCAGGTTTTTCTCATTAAGCAACACTATTTCATGCATATACAGAGACTTATCTGCATCCTCTGTGTCAGAATCTATCCCTCCTTCATCTTCTACCTTATTAACTTCTTCCATCTTTCTTATTCTTTCAGGACAGATTGAGGCAAAGTGACCTCTCTTGTCACACCTAAAGCATATGATGTGTGATCTATCTTTCTTCTCTCTGTTTTGCTCATGTGACTTACTTTCACTTCGTCCCTTTCCTCTTCCACGACCATATCCTTTTGTATTATACGTGTTTGAGTACAGAAGATTACCTTGTGTCTCAAACCTTTCTTCTTCTGCGGATATTCTTTCTTCATATGCTTTTAATCGTCCGACAATATCTTCATATACAATCTTTTTTAAGTCCAAGACTTCTTCTAAAGACGCTATAATATGAATATACTTGTTTCTCGGAAGTCCATTGAGGAATTTCTTTACCAGCTTAGATTCCTCTATGACTTCTCCTAGTGCTGCTGCTCTTGCAGCTACTTTGGACATCCTTCCTGCATAATCATCTATCCTGTCAGTTTCTCTCATCCTCATTCTGTCGAATTCCGACATGAGTGTTTGCAGCCTCGCCTCTTTCACTCGTTCTGCTCCTAGATTCTTGTATTGCTCTCCCACCTGCAATACAAGACTTTCTGGTATTGACTGAAATAATAATGCAGTTGCTAAGTGGCTCTTCTCTTCACCACTACAACCTGGTTCAATTGCTTCCCACACTTTGTGCACTTGTAGCACCACTTTCATTCTTATTGACCAGACTGCATAATTTGTTGCATTAAGCATCGGAACCATTACCGCCGATGATACCATGTCCTTTTTGATTGATTTCACGTCGTCTCCCATCTCTCGGGTTCTTCTTCTCCTTTTTGATGATAATCACAGCAGAATCTTACCTCTGATACCAAATAATGTTTAGCAAGAACAAAACACCAACTAAGTTAAGAATATCTCTCATGTTATTGATTAGAAAATCACTCAAAACTAATCAACAATACAAAGTGTTGTATGCTCTGTCGATGCCTTCACAAACTCGAAGACATCTCTTTATATATAGGGATCAAATAACTCTTGATAACTTCTCCTAATCCTACTTGGAATAGATATCTATAGCTCTTAAATCTTTTCCAAATCTTTTGATCTTATCATAAGCTTTAACTTCCTTTTTAAAGCTTTTCTAAAACTCTAATTCTTTGAAACTTTATCCAACAGAGGATACATGGAAGCTCTTTCTCTGCATATCACATGGGCCGTTCTCAAGAAGGAGACTGAAGGAAACAAATCATATAACACAGATGCTAATAAGAAGACGAGAATTAAGAGGAGACCAGTGAGGAACATAAACTTGGCTATTTGTGGAAACCAGAACATGGACGATAACAAACATGAAGAGACACAGAGCTTGACAATGGAAGTGGTAACAAAGAGAAAGGTAAAGAGGAAATATAGAGGGGAAGGAAACTGAGAACAAGCACTCCAAAACCTTGGTGGTCCCAAATGAGGGACTACCGCAAGACCAGTGAGTCTCTTGAGCTGGAATTGTCATGGATTGGGACCGTCCCAAAACGTGACAATTCCGAGACTCAATGAAATGCGTTGTATCAATGAAATGCGTTGTAAGCATTCCCTGGAAGTCATGTTTTTAATAAAAACGAAGAATTGTGGAAATGTTTTGGTGGATTTGCAAGAGTGGTTAGGCTATGATAATGTTTTACCATTGAGCCTAATGGTTTTAGGCGTGGTCTTGCTTTGTTTTCTAAAAAATCTGTCAGAGTAAATATTAAATATGAAGATAAGAACCTTTTGGATGTATATATCTCTTTTGGAAATGTTTAATTCTATTTTTCTTGTGTCTATGGAGTTCGCATGGTGAAAGATAGACTGAAGGTATGGGAGCATTTAACAAGAATAATTTGGTGTTGGTGTTGTATGGGTGACTTTAATGCCATTCTCCATCCAGGTGAGAAAATTTGAGGACATACAAGATCAGATGTAGATTTTCAGGATTTTGTGAACCTTATTGAGGGTTGTAAGTTATCTGAGCTCAATAGTTCTAGTAATGGATTTACTTGGGGCGGGAAACGTTATGATAAATGGATCCAATATAAACTGGACCGGGCCTTTAGTAATAGCTGTTGGGATATGATGTTCCCAAACTCTAAGCAATTTTTCTTGAAGAAAAGAGCCTCAAATCATAGGCCAATACTAGTAAAATTATCAGCAGCGCAGGAAGACTATAAAGGTTGTTTCAAGTTTGATAAGAGACTATTTTCTAAGCCACTAGTGATTAGAACAATTGATCAGGCGTGGATTTAAAAATTTGCTGGGGGTAATGGGACAGTTATGGAAAGAATAAGAGGCTGCAGGAAATCACTAAGTAATTGGAAGAGAAGATATCCGATGAACTCTAGATCTCAGATTCTTAAACTCCAATCTGATTTGGACTATGAGCATTCGAAAACAAATCCAGATTGTCAAGGCTGCAAAGAGAATTAGTAGTGGCTAACAGAGAAGAAAAAAAATATTGGAGTCAAAAGAACAGGGCTAAGTGGTTAAAGGAAGGTGACAATTACTCAAAGTTTTTCCATGCATTAATGAAAGCCAATAGATCTAGAAGATCCATTGAAAAACTGACAAATTCTCAAGGTTGTGATCAATATAAGGAAGCTCCGAAAGGAGAAGTGGCTTGTGCTTACTTTGAAGAGCTGTTCAAGTCTTGAAACCCAGTTGGTATTGATAGTATCAACCAAAAGTGACAAATGTGATGAATTTAGGTTTAGCCAAGCGAGTGACAGCGAAGGAGATTCGCGACTTTCTCCATTAACTCATCAAACACTATGGGACCTGATGGTATGATGGGAATGATTTTCAAAACCTGCTGGTAAACAGTTGGCCCTCAAGTCATTCGAGAAGTATTTGACTTCTTCTCAACGGCTGCCTTCCCGCAAGAGTGGAATCACACTCACTTATGCCTTATACCTAATAAGGTTAATTCGTCCCTAGTGCAGGATCCGCAGCCCATTAGCTTGTGTTTTGTGCTATATAAAACTTTCTCGAAAATCATTGTTAGAAGACTCCAGCCCTTTTCGCCTTTATAGCTGATAGACAGTTTGTGGATAATACCATCTCAAAGGAACTCCAGGCGGTTAAATCGGACATGTCGAAAGCGTACAACAGTATTTAATGGCGTATCCTTAAATCTCTTCTGCTTGCACTCGGTTTCCAATTGCCATGGGTGGAGAAAATCATGTTCTGTGTTTCGTCGTTGTCGTATTCAGTGCTAATCAAAGACCAACCCTTTGGATTTATTAGACCTAAGAGAGGATTGAGGCCAGGAGATCCTCTCTCACCTTTCTTGTTCGTGCCTTGCATAGAGTCGCTGGCACACCTCTTCTGTTCTTTGAGCTATCATTCTGTTGTAGATGAAGGAATCTTTAATGTCAAACTTCGCGAGTAATTGCAGCGTTGCTTCTTTGATTTTGGGAAGAAAAGAAATCAAAACATTTCGGTTATGATTTCGTCAACACCCACATCCATAATACTTCCGTTGCTTAACAAAACGTTGTTAATGGAAGAGAGTTAGACCACCTCCAATGCTAAGAACCCCTTAAAAGGTTTTTAGCATTTTTTAATGAAAAGAAATACAATTGACAAGTTAAGAACTACTAATTAGGATTTAAAATTTTGCTCCTCCAATGGTAGAACACCCATTGAAGTTCTTATAGAAAACAAAAAAAAGGACTCATCTTATAAAAAAAAAGACTCATCTAATGAGCACACCATCTAACACACAAAAGCTGGAGAATGAGCGACCATACAACGCAAAAGTTGGATATTATTTATATAACTGCTTATGTACCTTTGAAAACTTAAAATGTCGTAGAGGAAGATCGAAAAATAACTACGGAAGAAGACCAAACTAAGATAAATTAGTGTACCCGTATGAGAAATGTATTCTCCAAAACCAGCAGGATTGATCTGAATGTTTGAAACATTTGTGTGAAATCATTGAAAAGGTAAAAGAGTTTTGAAACCTTTTGAGAATTTAAACCTTATGTGAAATCATTGAAAAGGTAAAAGAGTTTTTAAATATATTCTCAGACTTAGTTATGCCAAAAGTTTTAAACCTTTTGAGAATTTCAGTTGTTTAAGATTTAATGTATGCATGATGTGAAGGTTAAGTTAATGGGAAAAGATGTAAAAGCTAAATCTTTGACCTTTAAAAATGAGTCTGTCAAAAGTAGTTTCTTCAAATGTGAACTTTGGCTTATTAACTAGGATTCCAAGTTACTGATCATGCAGCATCAGAGATTGATAATTGTAAACCAAGTCGTTGAATCACATAAGCTAAGAGACAAAGACCTATCATTCTGATAGAGTCCCTACTCTCTCTGTAAGCCATAAGGCTTCACCACTAATTAACCAAAGACACCTAATCTATTTACTTAACACTCTACTTATACTAATGCTTATCACATTCCCACATCCATTACTTCACTATAGAGTATTGAAAATTAAAAGGGATCTTTAAATCCAATAATTTGTTTTGAAACACAAATACGAACAAGAAGAAGAACTAACCCAATGGTGAGGCGTTTCATAGCCTTTGAAGTAGAAGAATTTGTTAACGTTGTAAAGCAAACCAACGCCTGTATAGATACAAGGATGCTTCATTCCACCAAGGATGATATTTTACAAAGGATCTCATTGTCTCCATTGTTCTGTCTCTCTGAACCATCTTCTCTCTTCTCTAGTTCTTCTTCTCTATACCTCAACCATGGAATCTGGTAACAGTAGTAGCATGCAATCCTCAAGTGGTTGTGGAGGTGGAGGTGATCAAGAAGAGTATGACTCACGCGCCGATCAGTCAATCTCTGCTTTGTTTAGCCACCACAACAACAACACAACCACCATCTCTTCCAACATCGCTGCCTCAACACAGCTTGAGTCACTCATAGCTAACTACTTCAACACCTCTTGGTCTAATGATAATTCTCTGTGGTCAACTACAAAGCCTCTCAATGACTCTAGACCAAGACCACCACCGATTTCTTCAGAACCAGGTTTCATGACAACAACAACAACATCAACCCCACTTCCACAAACAGTTTCAAACACAACTAGTCATTTGTTCTGTCCCAACCGACAAGAAAAACGGTCTTTCAACAACACGGAATCCAAAGAAGAGATCTAGAGTCTCGAGACGAGCGCCTACAACTGTTTTAACAACCGATACATCCAATTTCAGAGCCATGGTTCAAGAGTTTACCGGTAATCCTTCAACTCCTTCCACTGGTTTATCATCATCATCTTCACGTTTTCCTAGATCAAGGTTTGATCTCTTTGGTTCTTCATCATCCTCACGACCTTTGAAACCCTTTCCTCACAATCTCATCTCTCCATCAACACTGAACCATCATCATTACCTTCCTCCTTCTTCAGAATATCATATCATCAGAATCTCCTCAACATGAACACGCAAAACATCACAAACCCTTTTCCCAATAACCAATCTCCTAACAACCCTTTAACTGAAACATGAACGCAATTGAAGAGCAAAGCATCTTTGTTTTCTGATTCTATTGCGTATAACGTTGGATAAGGAACTTTGTACCTGCAAATGAAAACTCACTTTATGATCAAATCAACAATATATCATCATCCCAAATTCAAAATCAATTTCATATCAAATTCGATTTCCGGAACAGAGTTATCGAATTCGAAGTATCATTTTTTCTTAGAAGCAGAGAGACAACTTTAAATTTGTAATAGAATGATGTAGAAGAACCTCTTGCGAGCTTTGCCAACTTGGAAACCCAACGACGATGACGACATATCTGTAGTCTTTAGGAAGAAATTCGGCGATCCCCATTGATGCGACTTTGTTTGCTGATGAAGAAACCTAGATCTCGTAGAGAACACTGACCAGAGGAACGACCAGAATAAGAACCGTTTGAGAGGCGAAAGAGAAGAAGAGAGAAACGATGAAGATAAGAAATGTTCCTTAGAGCAACATTAACAAGGGTATCTTACAAATTTCTTATGAATAAAAAAATGAAAATATTAGATAGAAGAAGAGAGAGAAAAGAGAAGAGTATCTTAATTAAGAAACTTTTGAATAATTAAGAAACTTATTGGTTCATTTCATATATTATATTAAAATATTAATATCTTATAAATAAGAAACTTAAAACAAGAGATCATGGATAATGATGGTCTTAAAGCTCTGTAATAGCCGAGGACAGGTGACCCAGTAGTGTAGTCACTTTACAAATCCTCATGTCACCAGGGATCGAATCCCCTAGCTGCATTGTAGGAGTGAGATTTAAAGCGAGTAAACTAGTTGACAAAAAAAAAAAAACTATGTAATAAGAACCGTTTCTAAATCTAATTAACTTTTTTTTATTATTATTTATTAATTGTAAGAACCTCTTAAGAACCTATGTTAGAGCTCGTAGTGGACATGCTGTTAGTCTTGGGCTTCATTTTTGACTTGTTCCAGCTTTGTTTATAAGATGGAGTCTTCATCTTCAAGCCTTTAACATATATTGGTAACCATCTTATTTCTATATATACTAAAATAATAGCATTAAAATTTTCTGTATCTTTTATAATAATAAAAAAATTTATTTTAGTTTATTTTAATTGGTCAATTTATTTTAATTACTTTATTTATCAATTTGTTTTGTAAAAATAATTTTTGTATTTATTTAGTTTGATAAAGTTTCGTTTGTTTTAATTGCTTCATTGATACGTTTGCTTTGGATTAATTTAATTGATTCGTTTATTTTTAGTGGCTTGTTTGTTTTTACTAATTAGTTTGTTTTAATTTCAATAAATTTTATTAATAAATTTTATTAATAAATAAAATAGTAAACAACTAAACGTATCTATATTTGCAAATGACATCTAGCCTATTGACAGGCGGTAAGTCCACTTAAGGCAGCGCATTTGCATAACCTAGGATGGAATCCTCATACCTACATTATGTAGGAATTTGGTATTGGGCCGGCCAATTGTGGTCCAATATAATCTGCCGTTGACCAAAAAAAAACGTATCTATATTTTTATATATAATAAAAATATAACATTAATTAAATCATATGTTATATTAATTTTTTTAGACTAAATTATATTATTACTAAAATATAGTAATTAAATAATATATAAATTTATTATTATCTCTTATAATACTAAAAAAGAAACGAGTCTCTATCCTTTAATTTGTTAGATCTGACACGTTGATTGTTATTAGTCTACATAACTAATCTCTAACCTTTAATTCATATAAAATTACCATGGTTATATTAGAGGTATATCAAATTATCACGGACTAATACAATTACGTTGTTTTTTAGGCGATATACATGTATTATTACGTTTATTTGCAATATAATATAATTACATTTTTTGAACGCGAACTAATATACGTGTATAATTATTAGGGTGGACATTTTGGTTTAACTTTGGTTGGTTTGGCTTCAGGTTGATTTGGTTATTTTAGTTACATAAAAGTTTTATCCAAATCTAACCAAATTTAATACGATTTGGTTTTACTTCAAATTGGTTTATGTCTGGTTTGAATCATTATGGTTTGAATTTATTTCAATTTTGGTTAAATAAATATATAAATAATTTTTTGATAAAATAAAAAATATGACTAATTGTTATATCACTTCAATCTATTATTTAAAATTAATATCATATAAAAAATAAAAAATTATAAAGTTGTAAAATGTATAAGAGATGAATGATGAAAATACGGAAAATAACGATTTAACCTAAACCTAACTAGATATTAATCTCATTTTATGCACGAAAATTCAGATGGTATAGCAGAATTTGAAATCAAACCTATTAACATAAATATAGGCTAGAAATATTATTAATATAATAATAAAATAAATATATTAATTTATCAATTTTGTTTTGTATCAAAGCGAACTAAACCGAACCATTCAGAGAAAAAACTATAACTAAATGGTTTGTATGTACATTCTGATTTAGTTTAGATTGATTTAAATTTGATTGGTTTGGTTCAGCTTAATTTGATTAGGTTAAATTATCTATCCCTAATTATTACAGTTTTATACACTGAATAATATAATTATTTTTGTTAATAATTTCACAAACTAACATTAGGTTATATAATATTATTATAGTGTAATAATTGGACTTTTCCAGTAGAATGTAAATCAAATTATTAAACGTCTGAATTGGAAACATTTATATTTATTTTAGATTTTCCGTCCAGGTTATCTTAAAACTTGAACGTTAAGTAAATTTTTTATATAATAAAATATAGTATTAACTTAAACACCACATCATATTATTATACTTTTGCCTACAAAATATTATGATAAATTTGTTACTAG
The DNA here is from genome assembly GCA_023374145.1 of Lepidium sativum. Taxonomy (NCBI): domain Eukaryota; kingdom Viridiplantae; phylum Streptophyta; class Magnoliopsida; order Brassicales; family Brassicaceae; genus Lepidium; species Lepidium sativum. Next base: position 77,885 of record JAKUCM010005152.1, read on the forward strand.
AGTATTAGTCACATGAATTTTTATCTTATAATTATAAAAACAATATTTTCTAGGTAACTGATTATTATTATCAATAAAATATTACTAATTTGTTTTAAATTTTAGTATAATAAAAACAAGATCATCAATATAGTATATCAAATAATAACAAAATAATAAGAATCGTAATGAAATATCAAATTTATATAATTTTCTATCGAGTCCTATAATTTTATATAGAGTCACCATCAATATATTATATCGCTTACATATAATCTTTTTATATCAAATTATCATGTTACTTATCGAACTAATTTTAAACTTAACATTTAATTTTCAATTATATAAGTAAAATAAATATAAGAGCTTATCATATTTAATTCCTAATATTTAAGGATATATAAGATATATATCCTAATCAATATCTATCTTAAAAATTTACTTCTGATTCTAATAAAAAATTATACCTAACGAATATCATTCTTTTATTGAAGATTTCACTTTATAACTTTTTCAAAACTCTAAGTAAAGTAAAAAATTAATAAATATTAATATGCATTTATATTTAAATATACTTGATATATGAAAATTATTGTAATTATCAGAAAAATCAGTATGCACGTACATCTATATGTATGTATATCTGTAGTTAATTTTACTTTAAATATAATTATAATAATTTTTAAATATAAGTTTAAATGTCAGAATGAACACATGACCTATGCTTCACTAAATGAATACATATTTACATATCTAAATGAACATGAATCTAACAAACTAAATGAACACGGGTATAAGAACTTAAATGAATGCGGGTCTAAAACCTTAAATGAACACGGATAAAAAAAAAATGAACGTGTGTCTAAAACCCTAAATGAACAATAGTCTAATAACCTAAATGATACCGATCAAAAAATTTATATACGAAAATTATAATACATCAAAACTTAAATTATCAGAAATCAAAAATATATTTCTACAACACATGTAATTATTATAAATTGATTTTTAGTATATCAGGTAAATGTAAAATCAGTAAATTTACCTATACAAATCTTATGAAAAAATCACATATAAATATTATATATAATAAAAATGATTACAAATATATATTAATTTTTCTTAAAAATATATTTTATATAGCATGGTACTATAACCAGACATGTAGGCTCAGCAAAGATGAAGCAACAAACTCCTAAAATTTTAAAAAAAATTGGAATTAAAGTATAAAAATTGCCAAATAGTTTTAGCCACCTAGATTAATTCAATTGATAATGGGAGAATTGTAAAAATATCCTTCTAAAAGTAACATTTTTAATATTGCCTCATTTCTTTTTACTTTTTCAAAACTATCTTTCAATAATGGGTAATAGACGAAATTGTTTTCCATCTCTTTTTATATGATTCTCTTGCAACCTGTTCCTTTCCCATTTCTTTCAAATTTTTTTCTACCTAATTTCAGCGTTTGCTTCTGCGAAGTCTTCTCTGAATTTCTTTTAGATTTTGAAAATTTATGACCAATTAGGGTTTTTTCTTCAATCTTAATTGAGGACACAAAATTTCAACAAACTTAGAAATTTTTTTTAAGTTATATATGTTTGGTAAACAATTAAAAAGAATAGATGTAGACTGTAAAAAACAGACACTATATCATAAGAGCATCTCCAAAAAGATTCTCTATTTTGAAGTTTCTCAAATTCTATATTTGAAGTTTCAAAGTGTTTCTCTCTAAAAGTAAAACTTTAAAACTTAATTTAAAACTATTTGTATTTTACACAATATCCTTATATTTGTTACAACTAATATAAATTCTAAATTTTTTTGATAAATAACTTACACATATATAAAAATATTACAGTAATATTAATTAATAAAAACTTACATTAAAATATAAAACTAGAAATAAAAATACATAATTAAATATTACATTACAAAAAATACCATATTATTGTGGATAGTGATGAAGGATGTTCCAAAGTTTACAAGCAATGTCAACATCTCTATCCCAAATACTCCTAACACTGAAAGCAATACTTTCGGTTCTCCGACATCACAATCTCCGAGAACGCCTTCATTTTCAATCAGTTTAAATAGTGATGATGGCTGATCAAGTTCACGTCCTATTGGATCGAAGAAAGCAAAACTCAAAAGGAAGACTACCGAATGTAATAATATGGTTGTTGATACTTTGATATCATCAAATGAACAAATCCTTAATCTTTTAAAAGAAAGTTCAACAAGCTGGAAAAAAAATCATGAGATGATTGAATTGCGAATGCAAAATGAAGCAAAAAAAGTTAGTTTTAAAAGATATAAAAGAAGAAAATAAACTAAAAGACTTAGTTTCTATCGGTGATATTAATACTCGTGAGTTCATTTGTTCTGAACAAGAAAGAATTTTACAAAAAAGACGTCAAGAACAACAACAACAACCATCTTCGATTACATAAAATTTGTTTGGACAACATTTTGAAAATTTTGGAGTTTTCGGAGCAAGTTTACCAGATTACTAGTGGTGTTGTAATCTTCATGTACCTTTCTAAAAGGTTTTTTTTATTAAGTTTGTTTGTTATATTCTTGTTGTCTAATTCTACTTTTAAAATAATATAAATCTTGTTTTAATTTTATTTTATTTTATGTGGAAAACTTAAATTTATAGAAATAAATTTAAATATTTATGAGATATAAAAACTTTTAAAGATTAAAATGAGAAATGAGAAAATATTTAAGAATCATAAATAAAATATATAATTGTAAGGACCAAAATGCAAATAAAAAGATGAAATTTCAAATTTGAAGTTTTGAGTAGTGACACTATATATTTGAAGTTTTACTATCCAAAACTTCAAATTTAAAGTTTTAAAGTTTCTTTTTGAAGAACAAAAAACTTTATGTTTGAAGTTATAGAGTGTATTTTGGAGATGTCCTAATATGTGATTATAAGTTCAATTTCTTTCAATATCTTTATAGATATTTCGCATCCATAATAAATTATATAAACAACATTTGTGAGTTCAAGTTGCCAATTAGATTAAAATTTTTGAACTCATAAAGCCAAAAACAAAATGACCAACACACAGTCTCTCCTAGTTAGGGAATTTCCAAAAGACACTCTATAACTTCAAATATAGAGTTTTTTGTTCTCTAAAAAGAAACTCTAAAATTCTAAATTTGAAGTTCTCTCTCTT
>JAKUCM010005153.1:0-18179 GCA_023374145.1 Lepidium sativum
GATTAATTTAGTTGATATTATCTATTTGAACCATGGATTTTTAAGTTTTTTTTTTTGGTTGCTTGTTTGACTAATTTGCTGAGATTTTTAGGGATTTTGACAAATAATTAGGGTTTATTTCTGGGTTGAAGTCAAATTTTTGCTAGTAGCTATCTAGAACTATGATTTTAATCACTACTCTGAGATATTTCTTATTACTTTAATGTCCTGAATTCATATTGTCCGATAGTTTTAACATTTGTGAGGTTTTCTTTGAATGCAGCCTTTCACTGGTGTGTACTAATTTTGATGGGAACATCATCTGGTTCCAATCATCCTCATCAGATGTTACCTCCTCGTCAACAACTACGTAGTGGAGGGCTAGAAACAGCTCTTTCACTTGTCTCTTCAGATCAGGAGCCTCGGTCTAACTCGGATGTTGTACGTGAGTCTCCAGCCGAGAGTGCGAGTTCTCAAGAAACGTGGCCTACAGGACAAGTTGTTGTGGAAAAGAAGACAGTGAGTCAAAAGACGGAGCCAGATTCTCAAGAACAAACCGTGAATGTGATGCACCATGTGTCTAGTGCGGATAAGGTATCAGTACGGGATATAGCTAGAGAAAGAGTTGAATTAGTTGCTGAGAGAATGCACCGACTACCAGATGAGTTTCTTGATGAGTTAAAGAATGGTCTTAAGTGTATTCTTGAAGGGAATGTAGCGCAGAGTGTAGATGAATTCATGTTCTTGCAGAAGCTTGTTCAGAGTAGATCTGATTTGACCTCTGCAACACTTGTTAGAGCCCATCGGATGCAGCTTGAGATACTTGTAGCAATTAGTACTGGAATCCAAGCATTTTTGCACCCAAATATCAGTTTGTCTCAGACATCTCTCATCGAGATTTTCCTGTATAAGAGATGCAGAAACATAGGCTGTCAAAACCAACTACCAGCGGATGATTGCTACTGCGAAATATGTACCAACAGAAAAGGATTCTGCAACCTTTGTATGTGTGTGATCTGTAACAAATTTGATTTTGCTGTCAATACTTGCCGCTGGATTGGGTGCGACTCATGTTCCCACTGGACTCATACAGATTGTGCTATTCGGGATGGACAGATAACCACAGGATCTTCTCCTAAAAATACATCAGGTCCAGGAGAAATGTTGTTCAAGTGTCGAGCTTGCAATCGCACATCTGAGTTGCTAGGTTGGGTTAAAGATGTGTTTCAGCACTGTGCACCAAGCTGGGATCGGGAATCTTTGATGAAGGAACTCGACTTTGTTAGTAGGATTTTCCGCGTAAGTGAAGATCAACGAGGTAGGAAACTCTTCTGGAAGTGTGAGGAGCTAATCGATAAGATTAAGGGTGGTTTGGCTGAAGCAACTGCTGCTAAATTTATATTAATGTTCTTCCAAGGTAAGTTGCTAATCACTACTGAGCAAATGTATACATTTATTTATTTATGAATAAACATGTTTATGAAGCAACCCTTTTCATTACCATGTTACTGAAGAGATTGAATTAGACTCTGCTAAGAGCTTTGAAAATGGAGAAGGCGGACGTCTGATAGCACCTCAGGATGCATGCAACCGAATTGCTGAAGTTGTACATGAGACTTTGAGGAAAATGGAAATTGTTGCTGAAGAGAAGATGAGAATGTTCAAAAAGGCACGCATGGCTCTCGAGATTTGTGATAGAGAGCTCGAAGACAAAGCCAAGGAAGTAGCAGAACTGAAAGCGGAGAGGCAGAAGAAAAAAATTCAAATAGACGAGCTAGAAAGAATTGTGAGGCTGAAGCAAGCAGAGGCAGACATGTTCCAGCTCAAAGCCAACGAAGCAAAACAAGAGGCTGAAAGGTTACAGAGGATAGTGCTAGCGAAAATGGATAAGTCTGAGGAGGAATATGCAAGCAACTATCTGAAACAGAGACTGAGCGAGGCCGAAGCAGAGAAACAATATCTTTTTGAGAAGATTAAGCTGCAGGAAACTTCGAGGATGGCATCACAGAGCAGTGGTGGTGGAGGAGACCCATCACAGGTAATGATGTACTCAAAAATCCGCGATCTGCTTCAAGGATACAATCTTTCTCCCAAGGTAGATTCTCAATCAAATGAACGCAATCCTTTCAGATCTAATCAATGATGCTTCTTCCTCTATATATGTATGTAGTTTTCATATCATAAAGCTCATCAAGTTGTTTTGTAAAACTGAGTATTTGTAGAATCTATCTTCCTTCCGTTAACTCTAGTACTGATATTCTCTAATTTGTACTTTCTGACTATGTTTATATGAAGTTGTTTATCTATGAGCTATCTATCTTTTTTAGGAGAAAGTTTTGATAAGGACCTGAAAGAACTCGTTTCGTTCTCTTTGAACTAATTCCGCCTACGTAAAATTTTGTTTTTGGGCATCTATTGCTAAAGGTGCATAACTTTTTTCTTTCTCATTGTGTGTTCACCACACTAAAACATTTTGATATTTGTTCATTATGGTACGATTGTTGCATTGATTTTCCTCAGAGACATATTTGGAAGTATCTAAACCATGTATGATCAAACCATTTACAAGTTTGTTTTCTACTCTAGATATGTACATGATGTTGAAACCATAACTAATATTTTACTTAACCTTTTTGAATACTCCATTGTGACTAATTACCCAAAATTCTTAGAACTATAATATAATTTTTATAAATTAATATTCGATAAATTCATATATTATAAATTAACAAAATGTTTGCTGAGACTCGAGTGACTTAATAGTTAAGGATTAGAATTTTGGCGCTCAGTAGAGATTTCGGTCCTTTCAACCCTTTTGAGTATAATATGCCTTAATAAAATTTTCTAGTTCCGAATTGAGTTAATGTAAAATTCGAAAAAAATCCTTATATAAAAATATAGTTCTAATAATATTATAAAATTAATAATTGTAAAATTTAATTAAATATGTTTAAGACAAAATAGTAAAATATGAATTTAATGTTATTTATTTTTTCTTAAATTGAAATTTTGGAAAAATCATATCTAACATTTTTTTATATTTCATAATAGTTAATAAAAAGTCGCTTAAATTGGATAAAATGTAATTATATCCGCATGACTCAAAAAGGCTTTTAAATACCATGCTACTCTTTCATATGAAGTGTAAATATTATTATTAACACTATCATTAAAAAAGAAATTTTTGTTATGTTTGTTATATGAGTGTGAGCATGATGAAAGTTGCTTGGTTTCAGAGAAACCAAAAAGTTTGCATATTCCCTCTTGGGATTTGAACTTGGGGAACATCTTTCATTTTATTTCACATAGATTCACTCATTGAATTGTACTTTCATCTTTTTAGTATTTAGTAAATTAAATATTCAGTATTTACTCTCATAACAAAAGATGATGAAACAAGTACGAACATTTGATTTTCTTGTACATACACATTTACATTATTACATATGTGGCACTGGTTTATGGATTCATCTTTATATGGAGTTTATAAAACGACAAAAAGAAAGATTTCATGATTATATGTTTCTAATCACATTTTGATTTCTATAGTTTTGTTACTAAACGTGATATCTTCATATTATTGTAATGGTAGGGCTACCAAAATGAAAAGGACAAAGAGGGTTTGTTTTGTGGGGTCAGAATGACACAACATTCACTTACAAAAGAGATTAAAGGTGAAAAAGATGTTATTCTATGAACTTATTTTTATTTTTAATTTTCTTTTGCTTTGCAAAATCTCATCTCTACTTTCGATTAGGAATCTGATTTCCTCTTTTCAAACAAACAATTTGAGTTTTAATACATTTTAAATACTTTTTCTATGTCACAATAAATAAGATTTTAGAAACAAATTTTTGTATCAAATTAATTGATGATTATGTGATCAATCTATATTAAAATATTAGTATTATTTAAATAATTTATTAGTTTGTGGAATAATTATGTTCTCTTATATATTGAATAAGTAAAGTTGACAATATATATTAAATAAATTTAAACATAAATAATATTTTATCTGAATTTTGAACTACCTAGAATATCAAAAAATGCACAAAATTATTCATGTGTATAACATTTTTAAACATCATTATATATATGTATAAGACTAAGAGTATAATTTTTTTTAACCTAATGATATTTAAAGTTGAGGATAGAATTCAAGGCAGATTTTTTTTTATTTGTTAAGGAATTCAAAGCGGTTTATATTTGACCAGTTTGTGGATTTTTAGATTGATTTTTATTTTAAAATGATTTAGCATGTTTCTGAGCTATTTACTCTAATATTAAAAGAAACATATAATAAAAAAGTGAACTTTTTGTATACGCAAAAAATAAAATTAGTTAGTAATAAGCACAATCGTTTAGCATGAAATCACAACATTTGAATTCAACAATGTAGTCTTCATTCTCTACCAGTCAACATTCTTTGACTTTGATTTTCTATGTTGTTGCCTTCTTGTCTTGTACTATCTAGTAAAAGCCAACTAGTTCTTTTTTTTTGTTCTTTTTTTACCTTTTAGTTAGATGCCTTTAAAGAGACCTATATATTTTCTTAAAGAATTTTATACGAATGAAATTTATCCTATTAGACGTGTGAGAGTAGTTTTTCTTTTGTCAGGATTCAAAACCTATATTTGAAACCTCAAGGAATTCTAAGTAATCTTACTTTTCTTAGACTATGGAATTCTCCATATACGTGTGCAATAGTTTACCATCCAAATTGATGCATACGTTATAAAATCCGGGTATAAAACCTGATATCCAAAATCTGAACTAAAACAGATTTTTTAAAAAAGAACTGAATCTGAACTGAACTTAAAAAATATTGTAATGGATTATATATTTATATACTCGAAAAATCGAATTCAAACCCAAACCAGAACCAAATTAAAAACCAAATGGATACCTAAAATATTTTTGTTAAATTTAAAAGTTTATAGACTTATTTACTTATTTTAAGTTTTTATATAGATTTATAAATAAATACCCGAATCCGATCTATATTTAAACCAAACCCGATCCAAAAAATAGAAATACCCAAATTGGTTATAAATCAATAGAATCGAAAACCCGAACGCCCAAACCTATACGTTATTACTCCCTTTTAATAATCTAGAAGGTTCATATCGAAATTCAACTAATATTCGTAAAAAAACGATGACTAGGAATTTAGGATGGTTTTAAGTTTTCTAATATGCATATGTTTTAAATTATTGTTGACTAGAAAATATAATTCTTTTTATTCTAAAGAAATATATGATGCATAAATTCATATATGCTTGATTTTAATTTAGAAATTTATGAAACTTAACAATAAGCTAGAATGTCGTATCAAATAAAGTGGTTCGTACACACAAAATTTATTACTGGTCCTACAATAATTTTTGGTTCGAAATAGACATATAAGTATGATTATCCCAATTTGTTAAAAGTTGAGGCATAAAACTTTTAACATTTCTTTTTTATATATATACTTTGTTTTTGTTTTCCAACTAAGATCGGAGATAATGAAAGTTGAAAAACAGATTGAGACAAAAATCGGATTGGGGACATGTATCTTCGATAATTGAAGATTTAATAATAAATCAAATGCTGTGGTGGTGGGAGCGACATGTTTGAGTGGCATAATCGTAAAACACACTCCGGTTTTAGATTCTATTCTCTGTGATAAGAGTGACTTCTCTTTTGTCTTTCGAGCCATTCCCATGTGCCTTGTCTCCGACAACTTTCTCTCTTTCTCTCTCTCTCAAACTCTGTCTCTTCCTCTGGTTCACATGGAGCTTCTTACTTATTTTAAGGTTTCTCACCTCTGAATAAGTCAGGTGTGTACTACCAAAATTGGATCTTTTCAACTGTACTGATCTTTGACTCCTCAAGTTTCTAACTTTTGTTCTTTGGTCTCTCATAAATATGATCATATCAGGTTGTAAAATCATCTTCCTTTTTTGCTACTGTTGGGAATTTCTGTGATTTGGAGCTTATGTTGCTCAGTTAACCCCAAAAAGGTTTGAATTTTCAGCTTTATTGAGTTCTTAATCTCTGTGACAGTAGATTTGTTCTGTTTATTAGTAATTCTGCAATTAATTGCAGAGAGTTGAATACTTATAGAGGAATTAGAGTCGATCTGAGTTACATAGCTCTGTTAGGGCAATTTTGGAATTTCTCTAAGATGTCTTAAGCTTGATGTTTTTTCAATACTTTTAGCTTTGCAGATCAAATAAAGGTTTCACCAGAAATGTATAAGCAGCCTAGACAAGAGTTTGAGGCTTACTCTTTTGAGCCTAACTCTGTTGAGAAGCTTAAGTACTTACCAGTTCACAATTCTCGTAAACGGTTTTGTATGCTTGAGCCATCTCCTGATTCTCCTGCGTACATATCAACTGCTACATATGAAGATACATGTGGCTCTTGTGTTACGGATGATTTGAATGACTTCAAACACAAGATTAAAGAAATCGAGACAGTGATGATGGGGCCTGATTCGTTGGACTTAGTTGTTGATTACACTGATTCCTTTGATTCAACGGCTTGTCAAGAGATTAACAGTTGGAGATCAACTCTAGAGGCTATCTCAAGACAGGATCTGAGAGCTGATCTTGTTTCATGTGCAAAAGCTATGTCGGAAAACGACCTTATGATGGCTCATTCGATGATGGAAAAGCTTCGTCAGATGGTCTCGGTTTCTGGTGAGCCTATCCAACGGTTGGGAGCTTACTTACTGGAAGGACTAGTGGCACAATTAGCTTCATCTGGTAGTTCTATATACAGAGCACTTAACAAGTGCCCTGAACCGGCTAGTACCGACCTTCTCTCTTATATGCACATCCTCTATGAGGTTTGCCCTTACTTCAAGTTTGGATACATGTCAGCAAATGGTGCCGTTGCTGAAGCCATGAAGGAAGAAAATCGAGTTCACATTATCGATTTCCAAATCGGTCAAGGGAGTCAATGGGTCACTCTTATCCAGGCTTTTGCAGCTAGGCCTGGTGGACCTCCTCGGATTCGAATAACCGGTATCGACGATCTGACTTCAGCGTATGCTCGTGGAGGTGGCTTAAGCATTGTTGGAAAAAGACTCTCTAAGCTTGCTAAGCAGTTCAATGTTCCATTTGAGTTTAACTCAGTATCAGTATCGGTTTCCGAGGTTAAACCTAACAGCCTCGGAGTCCGACCAGGGGAAGCTCTAGCCGTCAACTTTGCCTTTGTACTTCACCATATGCCAGACGAAAGCGTGAGCACCGAGAATCACCGGTACAGTGTATTATATACAAATTAGTCTGTACACAGGTTGATTCTTTTGTTTTGTCCTTTGACTTAGTTGAGTACATTTTACAGGGACCGGTTACTTAGAATGGTGAAGAGCTTATCTCCTAAAGTAGTGACTTTAGTTGAGCAAGAATCAAACACAAACACTGCCGCCTTCTTCCCAAGGTTTATGGAAACAATGAATTACTACGCCGCAATGTTCGAGTCTATTGATGTGACTCTCCCAAGAGATCACAAACAAAGGATCAATGTGGAGCAGCATTGTCTAGCAAGAGATGTTGTGAACATCATAGCATGTGAAGGAGCTGATCGTGTGGAGCGGCATGAGCTCCTAGGGAAATGGAGGTCACGGTTTGGTATGGCAGGTTTCACACCTTACTCGTTAAGCCCTCTGGTGAATTCAACCATCAAAAGTCTGCTCAAGAATTACTCAGACAAATATAGGCTAGAAGAGAGAGATGGAGCCTTGTATCTTGGTTGGATGAACCGAGATTTGGTCGCCTCGTGTGCTTGGCAATGAGACAAAAAGACATCTTGAAGTATAAAAATGTTTGTCTACTTGTGTGAATGTGGTCGCTCATTTGAATCTTCAAAACATTAGAAGAATCTTATGTCTACTATTAGCGAACAAGAGGTGCACAATTTCCCAATGATGAAAAAGTCAAAGCTTTTTACTCAGATAAACTTGATGACGACATTTTAAACGTGTTGGTCTGATAAATATTTTCGTCGTTGAGTTATAAATCATGTCTTTTGTTTAGGGTCCTTCTTGCAAGACTGGTCTTGATAGAAATATATATAGTGTTCAAATGGTAAATGGTTGAAGTGCCAGCCAAAGAGAATACCTTGAACTCGAAGATGGGATAAAGTAAAAAAAATTATTTAAAAGTGAATTTGAAATTGAAATGGATTTTAAACCTTCACCTTCCCCACCACTATTTTTTGATAGGTATTTTCCTTTGCTTTACCAGATAAATTGATAAGTCGGGCATTCCCGGCCATACAAAAATTCCAATTTCTTCTATTAGTCGATCATTGGCTAAAGATAAATTTTGTAATGTATTAGGGCATCCTCAATTCTTCTGTTTGTTTGATTCAGACTTTTGTTTACCGAGGGTTCGAATCCCTCTCTTTCCATACTTTCAACTAATTCACCAATCTTACATGGTGGATTTGGTCAGGGGATGCGGAAATAGTACTTCAAGATCCATTACGTGTCTAAGGCCTTTGGACTTGAGTAGGTTGAAAAAAGACATACAACCTTGGAAAGAGGAGCCATAGTGGTCCCCTCCGGACCGTCCGGATCCCACGAGTGAATAGAAAGTTGGATCTACATTGGATCTCACCTGAATCGCCCCATCTATCCTCCTGAGGAGAAGTTTGGTTTCGAACAGTGCACAAGAAAAACAGAAATGGCTGAGATGGGATCACCCTGACAACTAACAAGTACCCTCTCTCAGGAATAATCAAACTACAAAAGATCATCGATAACACTAAATATGATACATAAGAGAAATGAAGTTTCTGTCATACGCGTTTTACATATCTACCTTGACTGCCATAAAACTCTTGGGAGATTGATGGATGAGTTCTCAAACTATGAAACAACTCATGGGAAATTAGATGTTGGGGTCTCAAGCTTTGTATTTCTACCACTGTTCTTTGCATACCTCGGCTAGCTATCCATTGGCTCGACTCAGGTCTCAGTCTGCTTTGTTAGCTTTTAGCCATCATTCTCTTCTTCAGGTAACAGGGTGAGTGAAGCCTCCATTTTCTCCTCAGACCTGTATTTTTTGTTATCTATCTCTTCTTCTTAATCTTGCTTCTTTTCATTGCTTACTATTCTTTGTTCTTAGCTGTGTATTTTCTCCATAATGTATCACATTATTTTTTTTGTTCTTAGCTGGGAGAGACAACAATGGTGAAGATGTGAGTGATGCTGATGCGGAATCCCGAAGGAATCGTCACTCCAACTTGTAAAGATAGTCATTGGTCTTCAAAGAACTTGAGTAACCCCCACCTTAAGTATATCAAACCTAAGATTGTTGTTGTTTCTAATCGCCTTCAATTAAGCAAGGTGGTGGAACCACAAAATGTTGACTCGAGCATCCCCCACCATTAGAATATTAAACCAAAGATTGTTGCTGTTTCGACTCGCCCCTTCACGCCAATGGCTAGGAATGGCCACACAAGTGTGATGAAAATCACTTGATAAACCAGTTTAATCCATTGGATATGACACACCAAGAAAGATCGAAAAGTTTACAAAGAACAAAAGAGAATCACTCTCAAATTTATTGATAAAAAGTTGGATCCTCACAAATGAGAATTACATGAGTTTATAAAGAAAAGAAAGGACTCTCTAGATTTCTATAGACTTATTGAATGTCTTAAAGATGAAGAGTAAAAACTACTAAGTAAATGACAAGTAAATGACAAGTAAATGTCACAATTTACTATGACTTGAATGAGAGGACTCTTGAACTTTTGGCCTCCAAAATATCTTATAGTCTTCCAAATTTGTCACTATTTATGGGCTGGATTTTAAGACTTGATTTATGACTTCTCTTGGACGTGTAGAAGGCTCAAAGTGGTTTGGACTTGGCAAGTATAAAGTCCAATTGATTCCATATGTTGTTCTTTGTCCAAAATGCCTTGAATAAATCCACAAATGATCTCCTTGATTTGTTTAGTCTGTGATCTTGTAATTGGACCGTGTGGAATCTCCAAAACTCTCTCGTGATCTTCATTGCTTAGATCTAAGTTCTCCTTAGTTTCCTTGCTGCTTTCCATGATCATATCATCCCCTTCCCCCTGAAAAGGATTTGACCTCAAATCAGGTTCATCTGCATCAAAAGGAATCAAGTCAGAAATGTTAAAGCTATAACTGATTTTGTACTCACTTGGCAAGTCTATCTTGTAGGCGTTTTCATTGATCTTTTCCAAGACTCGAAATGGCCCAATGGCCCTTGGCATTAGCTTGAACTTCCTTTGAGTTGGAAATCGTTCCTTCCTCATGTGAACCCAAACTAAGTCTGCCGGTGTAAAGCTCTTCTCACGCCTTCCTTTGTTGGCTTGCTTTTGATATTGCTTAGTCTTTTGCTCAATGTTAAGCTTTGTCTTTTCATGAATCTTCTTAACCATCTCAGCTTTCTTTTTCCTATCTACTTGAATGCCCTGCGCACTTACAAAAAAGCCTAGAAACACAAGGTTATCCGAACAAAAGGTACACTTTTTCAAGTTAGCATAGCTTTTCCTTTCTTAGTACACCTAAAACCGTTTCAAATGCTCATTGTGCTCTTCCAAACTTTTGCTAAAAACCAGAATATCATCAAAGTAGACAACCACAAACAAACCAATAAAATTTCTCAAAACATGGTTCATTAACCTCTTGAACGTGTTGGGTGCATTAGTTAATCCAAAATGCATGATTAACCACTCATAAAGACCATGTTTTGTTTTAAAGTTGTTTTTCATTCATCACCCTCTTTCATTCGAATTTGGTGATATCCACTCTTAAGATTAATTTTAGAAAAGACACAAGAACCACGCAGCTCATCTAACATATCATCTAAGCGAGGAATTGAGTGTATATACTTGACCGTGATATTATTGATGGATCTACAATCAACACACATTCGCCAAATTCCATTCTTCTTAGGAACTAGTAAAATGGGCACGACACATGGACTCATGCTCTCATGGATATATTCTTTCTCCATCAGCTCCGGGTACAAAGTCTATTTGATGCTTAATCCCTCGGATTGGAGGTAGACCACTAGGGTTCTCATCCGGAAATATATCTCCAAAATCCTGCAACAAAGAAGAAACACCACTAGGCAAACCGGGGTCAAGGTTAGTAGAACTCATAAAAACCTCTTTGTACATAAGTACACATATAGGTTGATGTGAAACCAAAGCTCTCTTTATCTCACTTGACCTCACAAAGAAATTTTGGTGTTTTCTCTCTTTTCTCTCTTTGTGTGTTTCACTCTTAAGCTCACTTTTTTTAGTGTTTCTCTCTAAATCTCATTCTCTTTTTGGTGTTTTGTGTTTGAGTCACTCATAGCTCTCTCCTCACGTTGCTTTAGAAGCAAATAATCTTGGTAGATCTCATTTGGAGTCATATGAACAAGCGTAATAGTTTTCCCCTTATAACCAAATAAAGGCTTGTTGGTGAAACCATCATGAATGACTTTCCGATCAAACTGCCAAGGTCTCCCAAAAAGAATATGTCCAGCCTCCATTGGCACAATATCACAAATCACCTTGTCCTTATACTTCCCAATGCTAAATGGAACCAAAACTTGCTTTGACACTTTGAGTTCTCCAAACTCACTTAACCATTGGCTTATACGGCTTGAGATGTTTTCGAGTAGTAAATCCCAATTTCTCCACAAGTGTAGTACTCGCCACATTCGTACAACTCCCTCCATCAATTATAAGACTATACACCTTATCAAGAACAAGACATCGCGTGTGGAATAGATTCTCACGTTGCACATTCTCCTATAGTTTACCTTGCACACTTAAAGACTTTCTACCTACCAAAAGATCACCTTTGGCTGCAGGCAACTCCAGCTCATATTGAGATGACATAGAATATGAAACCACTTATTCTTCGGTTTTGTACTCTCCAAGACGAAACTAAGTATTATGGCCCTCTTGTTTGAGCATTCATTTGCATAATGTCCCCTGCCATGACACGTAAAACATTGCACATCACGATTTCTTGTAGATGAGGGTTCAACTTTACCTTTGACCTCTTGTCAGCTAGTATTCGGTTTAGATTCAAACTTTTGTTTTGGAACAGTTTTGTCTTTGCCTGAGTAGCTAGGACGTTGAGTAATAAAACTCATGCCATAAGTTTGAAGTGTGCTACCCTTCCTCTTGAGCTGCTGTTCCACTAAGAACATTTGTTAATAGAAAAATGCCTCATAATCTCTCAAGTGTTTGACACACAAGTGTTTCCTTCAAATTATTGGCTTTTCTCTCAAATGTTCACACAACCTTACACTTTTTTCCTCTCTTTTTGAATCTCAAAATGTTCTTATAGAATTAATCAAACACTATTTGATTTGCTTTCCCCAAAGGTCAATGACCTAACAAGTATCACACAACTCAAATATTTAGATAGATTTTGGTACACAAACAAACAACGAACAAGATTTTTTTTATAAATAATAGAAGATGAAGAGTTTTTTTTTTCTTTTTTTTTTAAATATTCCTTTTTCTTGTTTTTTTCATTAATTAATTAAGAAGAAAATATGAAAAGATAGAACTTAGAAAGACAAAAGATAAAAAGATAGAAGATGAAGAGATAGAAGATGAAAAGATAAAAGTTGGAAAGGTAGAAGATGAAAAGATAGAAGATGAATAGATAGAAAATGAAAAGATTAAGTAATTTGGAAGTGTGCTTTCATAACAAATGATGCGGAATCCCGAATGAATCGTCACTCCAACTCGTAAGGATAGTTCTTGGTCTTCAAAGAACTTGAGTAACCCCCACCTTAGGTATATAAAACCTAAAAGTCTTGTTGTTTCAGCTCGCCTTCAATTAACCAAGGTGGTGGAACCACAAAATTTTGACTCAAGCAGCCCCACCTTTAGTATATTAAACCAAAGATTGTTGCTGTTTCGACTCGCCCCTTCACGCCAATAGCTAGGAATGGCCACACAAGTGTGATGAAAATCACTTGATAAACCAGTTTGATCCCTTGGATATGACACACCAAGAAAGATCGAAAAGTTTAGAAAGAACAAAAAAGAATCACTCTCAAATTTATTGATAAAAAGTTGGATCCTCACAAATGAAAATTACATGAGTTTATAAAGAAAAGAAAGGACTTTCTAGGTTCCTCCAGACTTATTGAATGTCTTAAAGATGAAGAGTAAAGACTACTAAGTAAATGACAAGTAAATGTCACAATTTACTATGACTTGAATGAGAAGGACTCTTGAACTTTTGACCTCCAAAATATCTTATAGTCTTCCAAATTCGTCACTATTTATGGGCTGGACTTTAAGACTTGATTTAGGACTTCTCTTGGACTTGTAGAAGGCTCAAAGTGGTTTGGACTTGGCAAGTATAAAGTCCAATTGATTCCCTATGTTGTTCTTTGTCCAAAATGCCTTGAATAAATCTACAAATGATCTCATTGATTTGTTTAGTCTGTGATCTTGTAATTGGACTGACTGAAATCTCCAAAACTCTCTCGTGATCTTCATTGCTTAGCTTCAAGTTCTCCTTAGCTTCCTTGCTGCTTTCCATGATCATATCAGATGCAGACAGTGAGGATGATGTTTGGGAAGAGGAAAGAATGCCAGAACCATTATGAGAACTTCAAATCGATAAAATTAGGGGCTTTAGGTCATGGAATTGAGAATATGGTGATTCGGGGAAGAAGATAGTGCTAAGGGTTTGGTATATTATAGTGAAACGCTGTGTATCGATTAATAGAGAGAATGAACTGGGTTTAATGGAGTTAATTTATTCCGTTTTGAAAATTAACGTCGGGGTTAAATGACATAGTCAACAACAAGTTAAAGGTTTATTTGGCGGTCAATATAAAAGTTCGATGTTTTTTTTTGGATGTTCGAAACTTCGTTGTTAATCTGACCATTTTTGTAAGTTGGA
Organism: Lepidium sativum; assembly: GCA_023374145.1. NCBI lineage: Eukaryota > Viridiplantae > Streptophyta > Magnoliopsida > Brassicales > Brassicaceae > Lepidium > Lepidium sativum. The sequence continues at coordinate 13,883 of JAKUCM010005153.1, forward strand.
GGTCTGTTTGACTTTTTTCCCTTTTTGAAATATGTATATTTAGGATCCATTGTGTTATTTTGTTAGGTTCATTCGAATTATATTCTTCTAATTTAGATTGATTTTGGTACGAGTTGATTTTGGTATGGATTGGATACGGTACTAGGTTTGGGCCAATAAACTAATATCTCGAAAATTATATACAAAATATCAAGTGGCATTTAGTCTAGTGGCAAGTGGTAAGTTCACAAGAGACATGCGCACTTGCACATCCTGGGATCGAGTCCCCCCGCTTGCATTTGCAAGAACTGCTAATAGACCGGCCATTTGTGGTCCAATGTTGACAAAAAAAAAAATCTAAGAATCAAAAGAACACGTGTTATAAAACAATCAAATTCTATACTATGACGTAATAATCCTAATTAGATATTAAAATAGTGTTTATGTTAGGTTGGAAACGACCTTAAATTATCGGTAGAAAATGGAAACCATGTTTATAGTTGGATTCTGAGGTAAGTACTAACTAAAGACTTCTAACAAACCCCACAAAAAAACCAAATCCTCTTCACGAGAGGAAGAAGTCGTTTGTATCTAAAAATACAGTTCTCAATCTTCCAAAAATATCGGTGAAGAAAAGGTAATGGTAGAGACAAAAGTGGAAGATGCAAAACCTCTCACCTCCCAGAGACTATATAATGGCAGCAAAACAAAAGAACAAAACATAAAAACTAAATAAAATCTATAATAAATATTAAATAAATAGTCGTTATTAGTGTATTACAAAAAAAAAAAAAGAATAATAGTAGCAGTAATCGCTAGTGACTATTAAATCCCAAATAATGGGTCGTCTAAATTTTGGAGTATATGCCTTTTTTGTTTTTTATTTGTTAGGTTTATCAGCAAATGCAAAGGAAATCAAAATTACTTCTTCACCAGGATCTGATATCACTAAGGTAATTAAGTCAAAATTACCTAACATTAGTTTCTTGTTATCCAAGCAAAATATTGAAACCTTTGCTATGTAGGAATTACTACAAGCATTCAATGAGGCATGTCAATTTCCGACAAAGAGCTCTGTCATTATCCCAACAGGTGAATATAAGCTTGGTGAAATCGAGATGGCTGGTCCTTGCAAAGCTCCGATTAGGATTGTTCTACAGGGTACCGTTAAAGCTGACGGAAACAGTATGTCCAAAGAGAAATGGGTCGCTTTCCGTAACATTAACGGCTTTAAGTTGAACGGAGGTGGTGTCTTTGACGGTGAAGGAAATGCAGCTTGGAGAGTCAATAACTGTCACAAGACATGGAACTGCAAGAAACTCCCGATCGTAAGAAAAACATCTTTATATTTGGATTTCGGGTTCGCCTGGATTATCCTCTGTGTTGATTGTTTGTTGTTGTACAGAGCATACGGTTTGATACTGTGACCAATGGAAAAATCAGAGACATAACCTCGCTCGATGCAAAGAACTTCCACATTAACGTGATTGGTGCAAAGAACTTGACATTCGAGGACATGAAGATTGTGGCTCCTGCAGAGAGTCCTAACACTGATGGTATTCATTTGGGAAGAAGTGAAGGAGTCAGGATCATCAATTCGTTTATCTCCACAGGAGATGATTGTGTTTCTGTTGGAGATGGAATGAAGAACCTTCTTGTTGAAAAAGTTACTTGTGGTCCAGGACATGGACTTAGTATTGGAAGCCTTGGAAAATACGACTTCGAGGAAAATGTTAGTGGTATTAGGATCGTGAATTGTACTCTCCAAGAGACTGACAATGGTCTAAGGATCAAAACATGGCCCTCTGCAGCATGTTCCATAACTGCATCCGATATTCATTTTGAGAATATCATTCTTAAGAACGTCAGTAATCCCATCCTTATCGACCAAGAGTACTGCCCTTGGAACCAATGCAACAAGCAGGTACGCAAAATATTAATACTAGAGTGTCCATAGTGGAATTTAGTAGCAATCTCATGCGGGCATGGTCTAGTAGTACTAGAATTTGGGAAAATAATAATGTGTTTATCCCGAGTTCGAGTTTCCCTGAAAAAACCATTATATTCACGTGTGACATCAGGGGTATTCACATAGCTCCATGATCCCGATATTAGTCATATCTCAAAGCCCGCTGAACTAGCCTAGGAATTTTTTTTGTGCCTGGTCCTGAACTCGTAGTGCTCATAATAATCATGATATACTCCGTTCAAATGGATTATCCAAATTACAGAAAAATTAATGGCAAAGTTTGATGTTTTGGGAGTCTAATTTGAAACCATGGGAAATCTATTAAAAAAATAAATTGATGGATCACAAAATCACATGGGATCATGGATATATGTTATATGTTTTGATTCTAAAACGTTATATGTTTTGTTTTGTTTATAGAAACCATCAACGGTCAAGCTCTCGAATATAAGCTACAAGAACATCAGAGGAACCTCAGGGAACAAAGACGCAGTGAAGCTTTTGTGCAGCAAGTCACATCCTTGTGAGAACGTGGAGATCGGTAACGTTAACATCCAGTATACCGGAAAGGAAGGTCCAGCAGAGTTCCAATGCTCTAACGTATCTCCAAAACTGACAGGAACTCAGGTTCCAAAAGCTTGTAGCAGCCCTGTGACTAAACCACCAAAGTAGAAGTTCAATGTGTATACTACTAAGACACAATTCTAAATGTTCACCCCCTTTGTGTATATTGTAATAATTCCATTGATATTTGTATGATATAACCTATTCATTATATTGTTAATAATGAAATTTTCTTATATATTCTCTTTTGGCCGCTCAATATTCTACTCACAGATAAATGGATCTTTAAATCAAAAATCTACAACTTAATAATTAGCAAACTAATTTTACTGTTCTCAACTTTTTTTTCTTTCTCTTTTTGGTTTAACAAAGAAGTTTCGGGCGGAGTCCGAACTACCATTTGGATGGAGCTCCAACTACCCCTAATCCTTTTAACGTACGGAGAGGACAATGTTAGAATCCGTGATCTGGTATTTAATTAAATTGAGTTTAGTTTATACATTTTGGTTAAACTAAATATGTAATTGATGTTCTTGATGACTGAAGTTAAATAGAATATTAGTGGAAATGGCCGAGTAATGGATAGGAGTAAACTGAATTAGAAGATTAGTGGCGTATTAATAATTTTTGTGTTTGTAATGGGTTATATGTTTTATTGTTATGATTCAAAAAAATTAAAAGACCATTACAATATTGTTGTTGTTTAAAATTTTACACTTGTAGACTGCTCTAATTGGTGGATCTAGAATCTCTAGTGTGTAAAGCATTTTATTCAATTTCAACCCCTTTCATATAGGGAGTATAGTTGTACAAAATCTCGCCATAAATAAAAACCTAGGCGTGTGCTCTCCACACTTCACCGATATTCTCAACTTCTCATTTCACGACGATAAAAAGAGAAAAACCAAATAATATCAAAAGGTCTTTACAATGGAATCCAACAATATGAACAATAGCTTGAACCTAGACGTGGAGAAAGATCAAAAACAAGCGGCTGTGACGTTAGCCTTAGTGATGTTTGGGTGGTTAGGGACGGCTTTAGGGAAAGCCCCAGTGTTTAAGTCGTTGGCTAGAGTTTTGCGTGGAGCGTGGTTCGCTATGGTCGTTACCTTCGGTTTGACCAAACTTATTGGGGGCACATAGTCTGTGATTTAGTGGTTAAGTGTTTTTTTCCTTTATGATAAAATGTTAAATAGACTGAAATGGAATTTTTAACAATAAAGAAATAGGAGGAAAAATGAGCGATTCTCAGTTCGTTTGCCATTGAGGCTACAGAATCAGGTTTATTCTTGGACAAATGGATCATGATGCATCATCTTGAGTCTAATTCTTATTTTAGTAGTTTGGTTTATTTCTTTTGAAGTACGTAACGTAACTATGGACTATATATCTAGTGAAAAAGTTAATTTCTTCTTTATTATACTAGATATGGATCCGTGAAATGCACGAGTTTTATGAATTGTTTCATATATGTATACGGCATTTTAAGTAATATTTTTGGAATTTCTATGTGTTTTTAAAATCATTTTTAGAAGGTAATAATAAAAATCAGAATTTAAATTAACATTTACAAATCTCAAATTTTAGCGTAGACCAATAGATGGTTTTAAATAATAACGAGAAAAATATATATAGAAAATATATATCAAAAATGATTTTGAAATTCATAATCATATATATATATATATATTTGGTGTATATATATACTCATGTAGTTATTTTAGTATAATTTATATTTGATATATATTAAAACTTATTTTCTCTTTTAAGATACAATATAAACAC